>JBBMKB010081143.1:0-12459 GCA_037833945.1 Alaria marginata
CACCCTTCATGCGACTCGCCGAACACCTCACGGCGCTTTGCGCTTGGTGCACGCGATGTCTGCCTGGTCGGTGAAAAACCGACATGCTCCGTCCCGGTATTGTAGGGATGCGAGGGTCAATGGCCTTGTGACTACGGCTATGCAAGAAATGAGTTCCACGGGTGACGAGCGTGTACGTCTCCGTACTGTACCCGGTTCGTCACAACAGGAGGCAAATATTATGTCGAGATTCACGTGCCGTAGGATTATTTGCCGTCGCCCCCTACCTGCCACTTATGCAAACGGCGAGCGAAACATTCTGCCAAGAACAACGACAGAAAGGTAACATTGCGTGTAAATGTGCCAATGAGCGTCATCCCTCGTCATGCCATTGGCCTTGGTTGCTCGGCTTCCGGACGTAGTCTGTTCGATATTCTGTACTCTCTTCCGTAGCCAATGTTTCGTTACCATACCAGACGGCGACAGCGAAAACAACCCAACGATGCAGAAGCGCGTTCTCGCCCGTCGTTCACGGATATTTGTTGTGCAGGGCGCGTACAATAGCCTCGACGTGTGATTGTGTCCTGCTATCTGCGATGGTTAGCATTATCAGTCACCAGGAGTCGCGACGGCGATTGTTTTGATGTGTTTTGCATACCAAGTATGTCAGACGCGTTCTACGATAGAGGTACCACGTTTTGGCGTTTTATTTTTCGAATCGCAGGGCTCCTGAGCGCAATATCGTCGGAATGTCAGTCTACTTTTGTATATGCTATTGTTTTATAGATGGGCCACGGACTTGTCCATCGGATTGCACTTTCAGCTTGCTCAGAATCAGTTTTTCGGTGAGGCATAGCTCCTCAAGTGAGGAGGTTGCCAAAAGAAATGATGAACCTCCATCGTAAAATGTGTCGTCCATAAGCATCAGACCTCGCCGTATCGTTTGCGTTGACTGCCCATAGTATGGACTTAGTCTTTGCTGCCCGTCGTGCATCGGACGTACACATCTGTCGATTTGCTGCACTCTCTCGCTAAGCCAAGCCTAGCTGCTTGTGATCCGGCCAATGTTGTTCCTACCGCATAGGGCAGCTGAAGGAATAATTGTAGCCTATAACCCCTGAATAGACTGCCTCCACGCAAGGGGATTCTTGTTATCTTCGCCAGATCAGATCAGGCTAAAGTGTTGCAAAAAGTCTTGAAAGCTTGAGCCCGTAAGATCGAAACCTACATCTCGAACCATGTCCGTATCAATGGTGTTTTCTCGTCTCGCGTCCCAACACTTCAACTCTGCGTGTTTCTTTCAGTCCAATCCGACGCCCACCAATCACGGTGACGACGTCGAGTCGTGTGCGTAACATCACCTGGCCCCACTGTGTAGGCATACCCACTTCTGAACCGTTGACGTTTGTTTTCGTTGGTTCCACACACAGGCACCTGTCTGATAATAACCTGGCCACCCTACCCGCTGGGTTGTTCGATGGGCTTGAAGATCTAGAATACTTGTAAGTACCAAATGGAGCTGCCATCGCGAGTAAGTGGAGTGTCGGACGCATGTTTACTTCGTCGCGGTTTTGGTTCGTCCGATTGGTGTTACTGAAGCATGGCGGATTATCGGGTCCGACGTTGCACGAGCAATTGCGGTTGATAACACCTTTTCCTGTACGAGCCCCTACAGATATAACCAGTCTAAAGTTACTCTTTCTACAGTACACGAGCGAGACAGACATACGTGTGGGTTGATAAAAATACTCTGGCGTGCTTCTTTCGCGGCCACGGCCCCGCGGAGGAGGATAAAAAATGACGCCAAGTAGTTTAGCAGGGTGCACCTCCGCCACGGAGAGGTTTCGCGCTCGAGGGGTGATTTGAACGACGGTACGATGATACCAGACGTATCTGTGTGTGGAAAAAAGCTTTTCTGACGGACGGTGTTTGTTATCTTCCTATCTGCTTATCTGAGGAACACTCCGCGTAGACCATGGGGGTAGCGCTCCGTGTGTACGATTTAGTTGTATTGCTCGCATATAACGCATGCGATTGATGACCGCGTTTGTTGGGCGTACGCCGTTTCTCAATGTTAGGTTTTTGGTGAGTTACGGCATAACGCTATCTATACAAACAACCTGAGCGCACTTAGATTCCCGCTCTACAGAGTACCATGGCGTGACTGTGTTGTATACGAAAAGCGTGTAGTTGTATCTACAGAAGACTCCCCGTAATCGTCTGACATGACGTCCTGTAATCTCACCCGTTAACGTCTCGCCACCATATCCCATACTATACTACCTCACGTCCGACGGCCATTTGTCTGGTATCATCCCACCTGACTTCGGATTGGCGATGGCTGCTGCTACTGCTTCGTTGACCTAACATATTGACCCGTGTCGTTTTGGCGCAATGCCTCCGTGTGGTTTGTCCTGCGCAGGCGCATGAAAGGGAACGAAGACCTCCAATGCCTCCCCGAAACGTGAGAGAAGCTTGTTTTCGGATTATATCGTTGTGAACTGCATATATTTGCCACGTGATACAACCTTGGGTACCATGACGCCTAGTGGCGTCTGATGTGCATGGTTAATCACGTCGGCAGTACTTTCCCTTCAGACACTCTCGGGGTTCTTAGCCCGGTAGCCCTTCGATTGCCGCAACGCTGCAACCGCCGCCGACCATGTACCATAGTATACGCATCCGAGTAGTGCGGGGGACCCGTCGATTCGTCCGAATTCCGCCAAAGTTCGTGTTGCGGCTTGAAAGCCGCCCCACTTCCACGTCAATTGTGTACAACGTGGTTCACTCCGTGCAACCGCCGATTGTCAGCCTTGTAGTTATGAATTTTACGCTGAACCCTAACTACAACGACGCGGATTTTTGTTCTCCAACGTGTCACCGTACTGGCGAACCGCAGAGACTCCGAGGTGACTCTTCCGACGGGGTTCGACGACACCAGTGTATGCGGTCAGTGACCCCCCACTGCCAATAACTCGATTTCGAATGAATCCCGTTTGGGTCATGGATTCGTGGCGTAATGAAGGGCTCCTGATGAGGACCGTGTTGCTTGTTCAGAAGTAAGCGTTAACTGCCAAGATATATCAAAATTAATCTCTTGTTGAGATAAGGCAACCCGCAGGTTTCGTCGCTGGATATCCCACAGCGTTAGTTTGCTGTTCACAACTGGATCCCCCGGTTGCGGTGCGGGAATATTTTCCGCATTCGCCTCCTGGCCACGCAGTCGGTGGAATGCAGGTTTGGCGACACTAAGCGAATACTCGGCCTCCGGTAAAGGGGAAGCTGAGTCGGGCGGGTGAAACTCCGGTCTGTACGAGACTCAGCATAATTCACGTGGGCACATGTTAGCCTGCGATACATCGAGGAGCGGCCTCGGTTGTCGACGCCAAGATGCTCCGCGTCACGCACAACAACCCTGATCAATTCACAGCAAAGTGTGTATCTATTGCCTCCGTAGTGCGGGCTGTCTTGTCCGACGAGAGATGATGAGGACGCCTTAGGTATATTTAAGCGTGACGATCGGGGGGGTCTCATTGATCGCTCGCTGATCGTTCTGCTCTCATTGGTCACAGCTTAGCTTGTCATGCAGTCTTGCTCGAAACACGATTTCAATGTTGCTTGAACCAACGATATACAACTTTAGACACCCCTAGGGAATGGACGGGTGCCGGCCTGTTCTTGGCCACCGACGAAGGCTACGGTATGGAGGTCGCTGTTTGTTCTCGCGCCCGTGATGGCTACCCGGTTTCTTCACAATTTCAAGTTTTGTGCTCTGCGGATTCGCGGTAAGCACCGCAGCCTTGAACCCAGTCGTTTCGCTGCGCGAACAAAACACGCGTTGAATTGTTAGGCATCCCGAGGGATAAAGCTACTCGCGCGAGTGGCGTTAGTTCAGTAGTGAAACAAGGGATATATGGTTCGTTTGGGTTGAACTTCAAATGACGGTTTCACGTTGCAGGGTTCGCGTAAGCCACAGGGAGCGGCGTTCTTATGGAATTGGCTTTGTGATTTCGGGGGAGAGGCCCTCTACTCTACGGGCTGATCTTGAAGCTGTTGCTCCATGCCCTCTCTCCCTGGCTTTGTGCTATAATACGACGAATATTTACAATTTTGTCAGACCGCGAGGCGGTCAGGCCACCCGGCCTTGGACCTATCTAACCTATACTGCCCCCGCTATCGTAGCCTTGGTCCACCTGATCTACCTTACATTATCCAGGGGTTCTCAACACTTGCGTCGGTGGTTCATCATTCTAATTGAATCAGTATTATGACACCCTTTTTGCTGAGGCTCGCAACTTCGAGGAGTATGTATGACTGTTTACCTCACCCAAAAAAACTGGCATAGCGAAAACTGAACCTTGCCCTTGATGAACGATCCCAAAATGACATACGAAGTAGGTATACAACGAAATATATCGCAAAACAAGAATTACCTTTCTATGATACCATTTTAGGGTTGTGGAGCCCCGTCGTTCTCAACAGCACACAGTCAAACGCCCTTTATCACAGGATTCGCCATTCCGTCTACATGTATCCCGATTGACCTACGTTTATAGAGTGCATTAGTGCATGGAATCTACTCTAGGGTACCTAGAGCTGTCACGGTGTCCACGGCGTTTCGTAGGGTAGAAATATGGCGACGGTTGGGGGGAAGGTGTGCGCTTTCCATGCATAGCCGCAGTCGTATGACACCATAAACGCTTGTATCCCTACAATGCCGGGACGGAGCACGCCGGTGTTTCACTGATCAAGCACACATCGCGTGCACCGAACGCCGTGAGACAATCTACTTTTGGGGACTCTTTTGTTTCGGTGACTCAGAGCCAACGGCGCGCGCATCGAGCAAGCTATATACTCCCGGATGTGGTCCGGTGTTGGCATATGCCCCGCCATGGGATTATTTATTTCGTGGCGCCAATGATACATGGTTTGGCCCACTGTTCAGTGAGGTACTGGGCGATGGGCGCGATTGACGTAAACTCGCTACTGCAAATGAAGCTATAGTTCTATAAAACAATACAGCAGCCGTGGTCGTAGGCACCACCCCCGAGGAAGGGTAGGTTCTACCTCAAGGGCAGCAACAAAATGAATTTAGATTATTCACTTGAGGAGTTATCTACCCCAATCCGACCCTCCTTTCGCGAAACATGGGACGAAATCTCTCATGAGCAAGATGCAGCAGACTGTAACACAGGAACGCACAACTATGGTCCAATGGTATGGCGTAGTGCATCCATTAAAGAGCGCCACAAGAACAAAAACTATGCTCGGCTAAAACGTAGTACGGCTATGGTAGCACGCGTGGATGGGACTGAGACGGGCTTATTTTGGAAGGGGAGGCACTTGGAGGGCCCCGTTTTTCAGGAAATCAAAGCGGCGAGTATCTACGTACACAAGAGCTGGCGTGTTCGTGGCATGAAAGGCGTTAGAGTAGTTTCCTACGCTGGGTCAACAAAACATTTGTTTTTTCCGTTTATGAGCGGGGTACGGAGTCACTGGCGTGAGTGGTCTAACTTCGGCTGTGAACATGGTTGTGTGCTCCCTACAACAGCAATGGTCGACTCCAACCGATATATCGTTGCTTCCTTGATGTTCTTATTCGGTTTTGTTGCGCAGAGTGCCCGGAGGAGCCAACATGCGACGAATATGGTGTGGCGTGCGAGTGCCAGTCCGGAACAGACGGCTACAGCTGCGGTGCGTTTAGAAATCGAAGCCACTGTTTTCATATGGCGGCGACACCGGTGCCAATGTTCCAAGGCCTACTTCGTTTCGTCTTTCTAGCAAACGTTTTATGAATGTTTGTGAGGCTTTTGTTATTTCATGCTGGTACCCTGAAGTGCGGAGCAAGGAGTGATGTGCGTGGTGTTATGGAAGCTTGCATATCGGCCACGCACCGTGGTAAGAGTGATTCCTGTCTAAGTGTAATGTGTTTAGATGAAGTGTGGATGAAGGATTTGTTTTGCCAGGAATTGCCTCCAAGTTGGCACAGACCGTTGTGTATACAGGTACCCTTGCAGTGGCGGTGTGCGAGACGTATCACGCATCGAACGACAAACGATTGCCTGACAATGGCCTGCGCACTGCCACAAACTGTCTGCTCCCGTGCCGTATCCTTATTATCGCCACGTAAATACAGTACAACACGAGGTGTGCTCTCACCCTGCGCGGCGCATTAGCATCGATCGATTTTGTTCAAGAACCCTACTATAAAAAGCAGAAAACCTCCAAAAAGCTACCAATGAACCAGCTAAGCCGCTTGTCCTTTTTCTGTCAATCATAACTGATGTGTCTGCCCCGCGCACCTTGTCCCGCAATGCGTCGGTCCTCGTGCGCTTTGTGCCGCCCGTTGCAGTGGGATCCTCTTCTGACGATCTAATCAGGGCGTTTTCCTGCCCGTCGTCTGGTGAGTGTTAGACCAAGGCGACCCACCGGGGGGGGTACCCCTGTTCTCTTCACCTGGTCTAGGCCGCTCGCGCGAGCGACTCGGTTCGTCAGTCGAAAACCCACGAGCAGCCTGGAAACGTGTTAGAGCGAGGCTTAGCTGTAGCGCGAGAGTGGGGGTTTATATATGTTAGTTGTTCGGTACGGTGTCAGGAGTTGAAAACCGATTAACTCAAATAAATGTCGTTCGTTGAAGCAACGTTCCAACCAATTCAATTGTGGTGCATCCCGGAAAAACTGAAAAGGACATTTGTATAGTCGCTCGAGCGGGTGGCTCTGAGCCGCTGAAGAGTAAGCTGGTAAGACACTAGCTGTGACCACCCTACCCTCGCCTAGGTCGTTAATCGGCCCGATAATCACCTACTATGAAAAACCCATGTATGTGGAAATCCACACAGAAAGTGCAACATGATAGATATTGCCACGGACTTGGTGTACAATAAAAAGCAATTCAAAGTGCAAACGGCACTTCCAGGTCGGTCCTCAATTCATGAGTTCCGCCCGAAAAAAGCCCGTCGGCAGAAATGTCATACCCGTACGTATCGTAAGGAGCGTTCAACCCGTAGGGATATATATATATGCCATGTGCGAACACGACTTACACCTGATGTCTGCATTTTCTGTCACTCAAAACCCAATGCACTACTCTGTATCGGAGTATCACACGCAGCTTGCAAAGATGAGTTTCGACCAAATTTTCGATATCACAGCTGAAGTGTATTTTTAATTTTTATAATAAAAAGGCCAACTACATACAAGGTCTCGCCGTTTGTCTCCCTCAAGAGAAGTATCAAACGCCTGCTAAAGCAGTGTAGTCATTCCCGGTGTCGAGCAACTCAAACGTAACCGTCATGGCATGGCCCAAAGGTGGAATATTGTGTTTCTTGCATTTAATTTCTTGCTGGAGCCAGCTCGGACAATAAACAAAACAACCTGAGTCAGTACCCTTCCACCCTCGTACGTGTCCGACCCCCGTCAACCCAGCTCCGGGTACCCTAGCCCCGGGTACCCCAACCCCCGCCCCCCAAGCTCCCGCTTCCTCATCCTCTGCAACTTCATCGCCCACGACGTCATCCTTCGTCGACGCGGCCGTAAGGACAACGGTAACAGTGAAAGCCTCTGGATTCGACGACAGGACGGACGGATATGGTTGCAGCCCAGACGGGTGTACGGCCGAAAACACTCGGGATGACAACCTCGATTCTGAGTCTCGCTGGTCGTGCAAGAGTGACCTCGCGGAAGGAAATGAGGGGTGCTGCATCGAGTACTCCTTCGAAGAACCTCAAGACATCATCAGGATGGATGTCGCGTTCTACAAGGGGACGGAGAGGACGCGTACGCTCAACGTGTACGACAATGATGAGTTCTACAGCCAAATGGAGTCCAGTGGTTCTTCAAATGAGTATGAAGAGTTCGTTCTCAATTCGGACGGAACCGCCAACCTCAAACTTTGTCTCGATGACTCTGACTCCAACGGTAACGAGTGGCTGAGCATCACAGAGGTACGTCTCGAACGCCACACAACTTATATTTTTGTTCTTCATTAACATTTAGATGGATGTTTTCAAAACGTTCGACAAAGCTTGACTCTGTAAGAGAGCCATCCCACGGTAGGGGTGCAGCAATAAGTCCCTGAGCTCCTGACATGAGCTCAAAATCTCACCCGAAAACATGACTTCCAAGATTTTCGTTCGCGAAAATCCGATAACCTTTTCTATCTTTGAAACAAATGCACCCGTACAATGATCATACCAACCGGTGGTTCCTCACTTCAGGAGCCCAACCGACCAGGAACGTTTGACTAAGAAAAGTGCAACCCCTACCGTGGGATGACCCAAGAATGGTTTTATCCCCAGATTACAGTACGCAAGAGCAACGAGTGCGTGACCATGCATAGTGGCATAAGATCCATACGCAAGACATACATCGGTTCCATATGTACAAACGGGGCCGATGCAAGCAGGCCTGATTGAACGAATACGCAGCTCGAGGTCCTCGGTCCCAAGTCACCATACGTACCACAGCCTTCTGAAGGGAGTTGTTAAAATGAAAAGGCTTGTTTCCGTGGTTAACGATGTTTATGGACGGTCAGGGTACTGGAGTGTGGCACGCAAAACGAACGCATGGGTATTTCTACCGCCAGGGCGGAGATGGTGAAACAATACGAACCGCACAAATCGGGTTGTATCATGTCTACACATTACGCAAAAACAGTGAAACGGTATTCGAAGGTCGGGGAAGCCATGGTTCGGTTGACGATTGATTGACAACTTCTCGGTTGCGCACGAGTTAAAGGAGCGGGGCGGGTTTTTTTCCCGCTGTCTCCTACCTTGGTTGTTTGGTCAACCCCGATCCCCTTTTACATATGTTTTCAACGTTGGGGTGAAATTTGTTGTATGTGTTCGGTCAAATATCGTTGCTTTGTACTTTCGCCCAAACAAAGCCTGTCGTCGGAAGTTCGCGTACTTGGCGAGCGGAAGCCTGTACACCATGCCACACACGCCAGTATGACGTATTTGGCAAGTTGAATACAGTGGTGTGGCTCGAGGTCGGCGCTGTACAAAACCGAAAACGTATGATACTGAAACACACCAAATGACAGCCTGTTCGAACACGTCTTGAGGTCACGGAAGGCTCGCCCACAAGCAGCAACATCACGTAAAGCTGCAAAAAAGAGCACTGCCCTCTATGTAGTGTGTGAGAGTGGCTCTCTGCCGACACCATCCGTCGTCAGCAAGCAGAAAGGGAAAACTGGCCGATTCATTCGTGTCGACTCGTGGTGTCTGGTGCTGGCAAAAGCGCAAAACAGTAACAAAACCAACATCTGACACGAACTCACCTCCCGGGTGACCTGCAGCTCCTAGAGACACGCAGAATCGGGGAACAGTTGGCTGGTGTCAAGATGCAACATATCGGTTTCCCCAATAAGATATTCTTCAAGGATTAAGTGTGAAAAACGATATCGCGTAAGCTGACTTTAGGGATGAGCTCGAAGCTACCTCTTAATGTAGAGATTTTCTAATTGCCCGGTGTGTTTTTGAGATTTGTTCGGGAGACGCCTCGTCTTATGGAAACCCGTGACTCGATTATCAGCATAAACTTCCGAAAGTGAAACACGTTTTGGGACTCGGAAATCCGCCTGCTGCGCCCCGCTCCTTCAAGAGTATTTACTTCCAGCTCAACGAGACGCATACCAGAGTTTACGTTTGCCGCTGCGTGACATGTTGTCTTCACCGCCGGCTGTGCGACGCCTTTGTCTCACCGTTCGGATGCCACCGCACGTCGACGAGTCTCTAGTGGAAATCAAGTGTCATGTACACTGATATACGTGGTGACTGGCAAGGTAGCCGAGTGCAGCAATTATTTGCCATGGAGTTGTGACAACAATCACCAACAGCCACTGTCTTTACTGGTCACTATGGCCGTACGGGTTCACGTAGATATTTCAATCCCGATGCACTAACCCTAACCTGTTGTACCCCATTTTTCCTGTGTTCGTGCCCCTTGTCATAACTTTCAGGCTCAATTCATGGTGCTCTAACAGCACCTTCGGTTCCTTCCAGGACCGGAGTCCCTCAAGCAGGCAAATATCCGGTAGTGGAGATGTGGTTTCGCGCAGCTCGTGGCTAATGTATGCGCTGGCCGCTGGTACAGGTTCAATTGTCGATGGACGATAATACACAGCCTTTGTTATCGGGAGTCTTAAGATGCGTTTTACGGTAGAGGCAGCACGTTTTTGCGTTTTTGTTTTCTGGATGACGGGGCTCCTTAACCCAAAAACGTGGGAATGTCAATTTATTTTTGCACTATGCTTTTGATTTTATAGATGGGTCACGGGTGTGTTCATCGGATTGCACTTTCAGCTTGCTCAAAATCGGTTTTTCGGAGAGGGTATAGAGCTTCTCAAGGGAGGAGCTTCAGAAAAAAAGGGTGAACCTCTATCGTAGAATGTGTCTTAACGCAAGTCACGGTTAAGTGAACTTGTACGATGTTGAAGCTTCAATAGAAGAGAGAAGACGCTGGTGGCGACACCGTAGCCAACACAACCAGCTCAGCACCACCCCCACCGCCCTCACCGCCATCGCGAGCCTATCATTGGGCAGGAACAGTTTGTGAATAACCAGGATCCTTAACCCAAGTTCGTCGGGATTACATACATCCTTTGTCTGAGCCATATATAGTTGTTGTTTGCGGCACCCGGGAACTGATACTGGTCTCCGGTTATCGGGGATTTCATATAAGAGGGTGTCGCAATATGTAACGCGGCATCATTGTTTCTGGAATCCGAGGCATCTCGATTGTGGGCGTGGCTGACTTGTTGGGGTGCGTTGACATGATAACAGAATATGGAACACGTATGGCATGGAGTGTGTGCCACAAAGTTACCACTCGTGCAGGTGGTAAGGGTCTGCGACATCAAGGTGCGGCACATATATGCTATGTCTGACAGTGAGACCGTCGGCAAAAAAGTATCGGCTTTCACACGTGTGCGTTAAGTGGTGAACTACGGGCTATTACAGCCCTCCTGTCTACGGCATAGGGGCAGAATGCGCAACTAGGCAGCTTGCGCTATCACAGCAGTAGAACTGTAGTGTATGGGATTGTTCACCATGAAACTCTTTGTACTGAATCTTAATCACGTTTTTTTGTGTTTCAGGAAAGCGATTAAGTGAGCAGCCTCAAAACCGAAATGGTGCAGCTCTACCGTAGAAATGGTCTGCGACAAGCGTGGATGAAGAGGTAAAGCGTTAGGCGAAAGTTGCGAACCGGAACCGCTATGCGTGGAGTCGACCCCGCACAACTGAAAACCGTTATCAATGTCGGAAAAACAAATCTACCTACAGGAAATCTACGTGTTTGCCAGTATTCGTGTGTAGATACCTACGAGATAGTGAAGTTGGGGTGTCGAGTGTATAGCGGAGTAAATGGTATTGCAGGGAGGGTGGGTATTAGTGGTTAAGGCGAACAACCAGAAGTCAAACCCCCCTCCTCCACAACCAGTTGGCTTGGTGTCGAGTGGCAACGACGCTATAAAACACCCCACCAGACCCTAGACACGCAATATACGGTTGTCATTTCCCGCACACTTACCACGGAGACCGACGCTAGACACAATGCAACAAACAACCAAACCCCCACTATTATAACAGCGGACACAACACATTAGACACGATACAAGTCAAATCGTCGTTTTTCCCCGCGGTGTCAAAACACACAACAGATACGAGTACGTATTTAAGATAACTGAGGTAACCATCCTTTTTTCTCCCACATTTCATGTATAGCACAAACCAGATAATGATGTAAGGATACTTGGAGTATGGACCTAGCGACGGCTTACTGTCATGCAGGGGTGCCTCTGGCTCTGTACTGGGCACTTGCACGAAGGTTATACTTGGATGTGACATATCTGGTATAAGTTGTTTACTGTTCGCTGGATGCCTTCTGCCAGGAGGGGGGGGCACCGTTCGATTGGGCAGGCGATAACGCCTGCCAGGTATAAAGGGGGCAACTGCTCCAGGTCGTAAATCCGCAACGGGGGAGAGGGGATACCATAGCATTGGCGCGAAATGACTCAGCTAACCGTCGTATTTTTTCCTTATGTCAATACTGTACCAGATATCAGGTAGCACGCAAACAAGATATAGACAGGAAATACGTGTCAACACATAAGCCAGATATAGACCTGAAATATCTGACGTAAGAAAAAAAAACCCCAAACGAAAACACAAAAGCAAAATATGGACATACTCAACTAACACAATTTTCCCCTCCAATATCTAAAGACAGACCAGGTACGAAGTATAAACATGAAATACAACAACTAAGCCGCGCCCCCCCCCATCCCCATATCGTAGCATACGAAAGACACGCGTGAAAGATAAAAAAATACTTTAAATAAAACTCTGACATGTATTTAATCCGGGCTTATCGTGAGCCGATAGTACGGGTCGGGCCGGGCCGGGCCGATATGAAAATTGTGATGGGTCGGTCCGGGCCAGGCAGAACAAATTGAAAATGTGATGGGCCTGGCCGGGC
>JBBMKB010081154.1:0-12455 GCA_037833945.1 Alaria marginata
CCCTTGTGCGGAGTTAGGGTTCTCCACTCCGCACAGAATGATCCAACTCGGCCACCCTCTTGGATACCGCCAAAACACAAAAACGAGAAGAAAAAAAAGACGGTACCCTGGTGGTCTAGCTCACGTAGTGAGAGGCGGCGGGGGGGGTGTTCTCACTTCTTGCATAGCCGTAGTCATACGACCATAGACCCTCGCGTCCCTGCAATGCCGGGACGGAGCACGTCGGGTTTTCACCGACCAGGCAGATATCGCGTGAACCAAGCGCGAAGCACCGTGAAGTGTTCGGCGAGTCGCATGAAGGGTGAGCTGCATCCTACTAAGAAACCTTCGAAAAGCGTACGTCGGCACCTTGTGAGTACTTTCTTGCATCTGGACGACACCTTCGAATTAATTTAATTATTGTCTGGTGTGGCCACTTTCAGAGACAGCAGTTGGGATCCTATGTAACTGCCTTACAATATACCACAATACGTGATATCATCCCCCTTGCGCAGAGCTAGCGTCCTCCACTTCGCACATACTGATCGATTTCGACCACCATCTTGGATACCGCCAAAACTTTTAAAACGAGGAGCAAAAAAAGAAGACGGTACCCTGGTGGTCTACAGTAGCTCGCGTAGTAGGAGGGGGCGGTTTGGCAATAGTTCTAAATCACATACTGAATAACATGTATGATACCTCGCCGAATAAGTCATTCATTGAAGATGAACAAAGTGGAACCCATGAATTACAGAGGCATCCAAAATATCCTGTAATATCCTGTAATATTGCGAAACAAGAATGAAAGTTGGACGGTTTTGTGTTTATATGATAAGGAGACCCGTCAGCCAGAGAATATGTTCGAAAAAGAACTAATTCCCCCGATTGTACGAAGCGTCCCGCTTTTGTTGCTACTGGTTGGAATCAGGTTGGGAACAGGGCTAGAGCTTCGTGGGGGGGGGGGGTGGGCTTGGGTCTATGACCGTACCTTGATCCCACCCGGAAGCAAAGATCCGTGGGATTACCGTTTTCCGGCGTTACGGCGAGGTCATTTTAGCGGTAAAAAGTCGGTCTGGGCCGCCGTAATCGCGTAACAACCCCTGTCCCGTACGCACTGAACCAGATGCGTGTATAATGAAGGGATTCCACACATATCCTCCAGCGGGCAGCCTCGCTGGCTGTATCGTGCGAACATGTGGATTTTGGTCATCACCCGCGTTAAGCCGCTCAAATTATATTTTTGTTACGGTGATTCGCGAATGCACAAGCTGTTTTTTCGCGTTAATCCAACATATACATCTGCCAGGAAGTGCTTCCTACCCCACATAGTACTGCAATACCTGAACAGCCCGACCCGCCAACATATTCCCGGACACGTTGTTTTAAGGTCTGATTTTAATGACACGAAAAAGGACAGGGTCGCAATCCAACAACTATAAACTAGGAGGGTTCCAACACCTATTATTGCAGCAGTGTATCAGCAGGAGCATACACCGACGTTGCAGTGGCGTTTGGACTACAAGGCAGCGCCAAATAACTCCGAGTATTAACCTGATATGAACGACAGAAAAGTTATCCTTGTGTTATTTTGTCTGTTTGGAGACAGTATTACCGCATACAGACCTTGAAGTCGCACATAGACTCCGAGTCAACATTAACCGACTCAGAGTATAATACAACACGTATAATCTGAAATACAGGAAAATAAAATATGTTTTTTGGTTCGAACTGATTTTGTTTGGAGGTACTACCGCACATAGAGTTCAAAGTGGCCTTAAAATGGCACAAAGTGGCACATATACCCCAAGCTGACATGAAGCGACTTCAAGTGTTCACATGGTATCGACGACAGACAGGTACACCTTGAGGGTTCAATTGTGTGGAGGCTTTCCCGTGCAGTTCACGGTTTACGGTTGTTTCCGGTCGGTTCTATCCTGTTCAAGGGTTGATTTTTTATTTTATTTAAGGAAAAAACGCCTACAAGCTAGTTATCGGTTAAGATAGTGGTCCCTCTATATGCTACAGCGCCGGCATTAGCCAGCCGCAAAAACTAGCACCATAAAGGCAACCGGCAGTTCTCTGTCTGATGTCACTACGGGTTGTTCTCATCCGTGCCAAACGATTTCACAAGCAAAAAGACGGGAAGCTTGCACTACTCAACCAGAGGCATCACTCCTGTAGTATTAGATTGGTCTGTCCGATGCCCGCCTCTCTATGCTGGACACACAAAACAAACCCAGACAGTCGCGCTATTATCGTGAGTAGCGTGAAGTAGGAATAAATCAGGTAGGTTGATTTGATCATATAGCGTGAAGCAGGAACGAAAGCGATCGGTTGATTTCTGGTTTGGCTGAAAACATGCGTGACTACGTCGCTACGGCCCGATGGATTGGTGTGTTCGATTGGTTTGCTTTGTCTATCTACCTGTAAACTCCATCAGGCGGCTTGTCGTGACCACATGCTACAAATAGAAGACGGCCCGACTTAGCAATAGTATCGTTGTGTTATCTATTCCTATCACCCGATAGCCTCCTCGAGGTGCTCTGTCGAGATAACGGGCTAGAATACGGCCCGACACATTCATTTGTTCCTTTGGTTTGTTTTTCCCGCGATACCAATCCGAAAAACTCCCTCAGATGCATTTTCGGCACAACGAGCAAAAGTTTGGCAATGCGTGCGTGCGGGTGTCATCTTCCCGTGCATACCGTGCATTTGTGTTTTCCATCCAAAGACCTATCTGATCAAGCACAATCAACCATGCTGTCCGTCTTGATTGTTGATTGTTGATTGCTGATGGTTAATTCTCGATGCCTACCACGGCGGTAGGGGTGGCAGTTTCACGGCCAACACAGTTTCTGCATGACAAGCTTCTCAACTGCGGAACTACAAAAAACTTTGAAAATCCCATCCCGTCTACGTTGCCTAATTTTACAGTCGTACGCCTAGTCAATAGCCTATGGGATCGTCCATCGATGCTAAGGGTCAAAATGACGGGGAAAGCAACGTTTTGGGTTATAGGTGTGGAGCTGCTCAAGTTACATTATTTCGAAAAGATGAGGTGCACCTCTATCGTACGTAGAATGTGTCCCTCGTGAAGTACAAATACTCCGGTGCCTTTGGCCGTACTTCAAAGCATGTTTGTTTGGTTTTGTTTTTCATACCTATCCGCAAACTGCTCCCTGAGGTGTCTTCAAGTCATCGCGGGCAAACGTGACGACAAAGCTTGTCCCGTGTTCCCGCGAAACGATTCGATGTGTTTTTCACCGAAAACCGTTAGTTCTAGTGAGCGGCATGTTCAGCATACCTCTGTGCCCATCCTGACTCCATACTACACAGAGAGAATACACGTTTTCGTTCGTTTCGTTTTTATTATCTACCTGTCAACTTCCTGAGGTGCCTTGTCGCGATCGTGGTCTAGACTACACCGATGCCTGTGTCGTCTTCCTGATAAAACCCGTTCAGTACGTTTTTGCGGCAAATCGTTTCTTGTACATATCTAACGGCAGGATCAGCACACCCTGTGTCCGTCTTGATTCTCGAAACTAGAGAGATACAGAGTGCACGATAAATCTTTCCGTAAAACAAAGCCGGGCGTCGGGGATGGTCACAGGCTACACGCGCGAGAGCAAAACAAAACCAACAGAAGCGTCGCAGATATATATGAGAAGAACAGATCAATTGGTGACAAAGTGCCGGATCACGACACCAACAAACGAAAACAAGAACGTACAAATTAAAACCTCGAGTACAGATTTAGTTAGATATGTGGTTAATACGAGTCGTCACGTATGGCGTACAGGGCAACCCCACAGGAGGTGTTACACTTGACCCTCGACTCATGAGCTGTCACGTAGCTATGCACGTAGGTAAACGTATACATGCAAGGATGTAGCTTATGGACCCTCAACGGGCTTCTGGAAAAAATCGTCACAACGTCATCACTGTATTAAAAAGAGTGGTTGGAGCCTGTCCTGCGACACCTTACGGCGATGGCATAATGAGCCTGTCTCATGACCATATATGGCGATGCGAGTAAGTGGGAACGACGACAACAACAACAACAACATCAACAACAACAACAACAACAACAACAACAACAACAATAGGCGTTTAATGTTTTCCCCGCCTGGTGTTCGTTCTACATGAATCGCGCATACATGCAGGATTCAATATTCCAACTGGTCCTCCATTGAGATCCAATGCTGCCGAATCTCGCCGCAAGTATGGGCCTTGTGGCGAAGGAAGAACAATCAGAACGGTGTCACACAATGGAATATTGACTATACCCGGTGCGTAACTATAGTATCACTGCTTGTACGCAAAAAGCCAGCCGAGAACTGAACCGCGGGAAGCGGAACAGCAGTAATTGGCCGTTAGGACCAGAGTCTACTATGCACCCCAACATATTACAACGTTTTTTTTGTATGTATGCCTCAGTACCCATCTCTTGGCAAAAGATGCAGCGCTGTACTCGTATTGTTTGGATAGAAAGTAGCGGTCTGTTTTTGCCAATACAAGAAAAGGAATAAACGTTTTTAATAATACCGCTGATCGATCGGACTGACAGCCCTTCTATGTGTATAAATATGAACGTCAATATCCCGGCCGGGTTGACCCCCAACTACCCGGACTCAAGGTTAGCATGTGCACCAGGTCGTTTTTGCATATTATATGGAAGGGCGAGAGGGGGCATTGTAAAGGCCGGGCATTAAGGCGGCGGGGTGGGGTCTATTTTCCCCGTCGCGCCTTCTATTTAATAGCAGTTCTTAAAATACTGTTTCATCGTGGGCATGTTGGCCGTGTTTCAGCGAGGGCATAAGTTTTCATGTTTGGCTGATCCCTACACTGCTGTACCATGGTATATATACACCCCTCCGTAAAACGCGCGATCGATGTATCACACACAGCTTGCGAAGTGAGTTTCGACGAAATCCTCGATCTCAAAGCTGGAGTGTTTTTTTTTTAATTTTTTATAATATATATATTTGTCAAGGTTCTAGGATTGGGCGCGTTCTTTGTTTATGCACATACCATCACATATCATATACACCAGGTATACAATAGGAATAGGGGAGTTCTGTGCTTTCCGTGACCAGGAACGACCGCTAAAGGCTAAAGTGAATTTGACCGGTGAACACGAAGTACAACCTTACTATAATTGTTGTTGCGCTCGATGAAATGCATTCGTGCGCAGTTCCTTAGTTAATATATACCCAGTATTAGCAGTGTTTTTGTTGTTTTTATCTGGTTTTTATTGGTGTAATGTATTATCTATATGATGCGAGTATAACAGATGCGAGTAGTCCAAGTGTGACAATCGAAAGGACGAGACAATCAGTGTCGATATACCAGGTATATTCCAAAACATAACAAAAAAGCTACTGCAGCTGTGAGATCGAGGATTTCGTCGAAACTCACTTCGCAAGCTGTGTGTGATACAGCGATCGCGCATTCTACGGGGTGTGTGTGTGTATGTCCTCATGAAGGATATAGGTCGGCGACTCCCCTTAGTACAAGCTACTATAATACCAGGATCAACAGTATGATACGTACACGGTTCGTTGTTCATCGATCTGTGCGCGGAGGCGGAGACTATAAAATAACTGTTTTTGAGGGGGACAAAATATGACGGCTGTAGAACGCACGAGCTTGTTATACATATAGAGCCATACTATCGTTCAGGGTAGGGTTATGTTACAAATAGTTTTATATATATATGTATATATGTAGGTGGTAATAACCCTTCGTTCATATTACCGGTATATCATACTACGAGTACTCAATACTAGTCAATACTGCTATAAATAAACATATTCCAGGTACATTATGTTCAGCCGACATTTACGATTATATATGCAGCTCCGAAGGGGAGGAGTTTTACGACGAACCGGGGGGGCGAACGGAAGACACCAGCTGACCGCGGTTTGTCCAGAACGTTGCTGAGAGTAAAAACTCCTATTTTCTATCGACTTGAGCTGGAAACTAAAAGTAATGCAAAAAATAAAACCTCGTATTTTTTTATTTAGAAAGTGAAAACAGCATTGCTCCTCACTAATTGACGGTGGTTTGTCTCCCAAAACGCGGGTGCGGCTTGTAAAGGGGTTGCGCTGTGTGTATAAGGTCGGGTGATTGCCGGAAAGGAAGCACATCTGGAAACGAGAAAACGGAGTGACACAAGTAGGCCTGTTGTTGTAACAGGCCTGCTTCACACAGCGATCCGAAAACCTTCAACAGGATTGCTTGCCAACAAGCCAAAATACGTTATTTCCGAGCGCTAACAAGATGAGCACCGCCGATAATATCGTGTACACCAGGAATGCAATAAACATGAAATACGCTAAAATAATATCGGCCGTCCGCGGACAGAAATTGCTCAAAGGAATCCAGGCTTAGGTGTGCACAAGTACGGGTTGGGACTTAAACAGAGCTGGCGGTGTAGCACAGGGCTGTGTTTCACCAACGACCTGAGGCAAAAGGACGGGGCATCCCCACAAACCACGCCATGTTAGAGACCGCAGTCTAAGCAGATGGGCATAGCGGTTTATATCGTGTGTAAGAGTAGGTCGGTGGCCGTCATAAGTTACCGCAATGCCAGGTAAGGGTTTAGAAGGGTGCACGAGCATGGTTAGTGATTGGGATTTAAACGAAAATACTGCCGCCGAAAAAACACCTCAACCTAACGAGTTAAGTAGCACAGGTATATATATATATGTGTGTTTCACAACGACCCGAGGAAACAGGATGGAGCATGCCAACAAAAAATACCACCACGTTACCACCACGTTAGTGACCGAAGTCTCTGAAGATGAGCACGCCCGTCTATGTCGTATAATATGTCACGGGATTGCTACGCTGCACCAGTCGGTTGGCGGCAAGCAGAAATTACAGGAATTTGGGTTAGGGGCACCCATGAGAGGGTTGTTGTGATTTAACTGTATACCTGAAAGACACCTCAAAGAATCGGAGTAACCCAGCCTGGAATCGCAATGGCCTGCGGAACCACGACGGCTTTGCCCACGAGCCACAACAACAGGAGCGACCGAACCCCTTTATGTCGTGTGGCAGAAGGGGAGTTGCTACGTACGCTAAAAAGGCCGGTTCCGTCAGTGGCAGCCATAAATACAATGAATCCGTAGGGCTATGTCCTGTTAGCTCTAGGTAGGAGAAGGAAGCATCCAGGAACCTGGATTTTACCAAGATTTTAGTCGCGGCGAAGCTGCGACCATCGCCCCCCCCACGGCTGGCGAGGGGATCCCGCCGGAGTTGTTGCCTATGGAGGCTCCCGTTCGAGGCGCCATCCCGGAGGCACAGTGTTAAGCAGTTTGGCTTCATTAGGGCTAAACATGTCGGTTTTGGGCCGTAGCTCAACGGCAACGTTTGGGTCGGGGGTTGGTTGTAGATTGGCGCACGAAAAAGTTCAAACTGCGAACAAAACATTCGGTGATACGGGCGTGTACCAGGTTTGGAAACTGCTGTACACACGGCGGCAGTCCTTTAGACTATCCCTGCGGCCTCGATTGTGAAAGCACCGAGAAGATACTTGGCACGCAACAAGTTACAAAGTTGACACAAGGATGTTCCGTTCGCATTTAGAATGGTGCGATGCCGAATCGCTCCGAAACGCGACATGACGTATAATACAACATTATCACTATGAAGGAAGTTGTTACGATCAACTTTATGTTTATACATTATTTAGCAGAAGGCCCTCCCCTTGCAAACAGAACATTGGCGTGCAACGATTACACTCTATTGGCACCCGCATCACAACAAAGGGCACCCGCATGACCTAACCTCCCCAACCCCGGGCGAGCTCTAGTTGCTTCTCAAGCTGTGGTTGAGTGGGAGCGTTCACGGCCTCTATCTCACGTTTAGTAACAGCGGGGCTGGGCTCCGCCCAGAGCTCGGATCCAGCAGCGACGCTACCTGAGCCCGCAGAGTCGATGCTGCTAGTGATGGAAGTGTATTTCTCCATCATTATCACATTCTCCCTTCCTCCCGCTGTTCTCTCTCTTCTCTATTCGCGCGTTTCCATCAATTTCAGTTGTACCATAAGGCGTTTTGGTGGGACGTGTGTACGTACATATATTGCCAATACTCTCGAGTATCATACGATGAAAGTAGCGCGAGGTATCGATGATATGTTTCCAGCAACGGCTACGCTCGTGAAGGTTAGGCGGCTCTCGGCTGAATGTAACGCGACGAAGGTGGTTTTGGCATATTTCGGCTGAGTCCAACGCACGAAATCGCTTGGACGACGGCTCGTCGCGCGTGAAACAGGCGTTGCTTGCGGAGAACGCACGGAGCACAGAGCTTCCAACCGACTTTCGACTGTCATACCAGCAGTACTCCCTCACCCCAATCGCCTCCAGAAAGAGCATCAAACCTTAAAATCGACTCGACTGGGGATGGATGACAAGGAGGAGGCCCAGACGAATTCAGTCGAAAAACGTTCAGTCGGAAAAAGCCCTTTTACCTTTTCGACTGACGGATCCAACTCAATTGGCGTTACTTTGTGTTATTTAGAAAAAGGATAAATACACTTCCAGCTGTCAGATCGAAAATGTTTTCATCGAGCATGTCATCTTTGCAAGCTGCGTGGACGCGAATTTCTGATGAACGACACCTGCGATACCTCATCAGAGCATCAGAGAGCCCGACCAGGAATATACTGATGTAGTCCAAACTATTTCAAGCTTCGGATATACCATATACCAGTATGAAATAGCAATTTCCATCCAACTTATACGGGGTGAATATTAATATTTCCTCTTTTTTTATAAATACGTGGGAAATATGGTTGAAGTATATATTATAATCAAAAATTAGAAATACACTCGTACAGCTGTGAGATCGAAAATTCGATCGAAACTCATATTGTCAAGCTGTTTGTGATACTCGGATCGCGCGTATTACAGGGTGTACATGTCCTCAGGGAAGATATACCGGTAGGTCGGCGGCTCCGCTTAGTACTATTAATAGAAGGGTTAACAGGGTGATGCTAACCAATCTGTGAGCGGAAAGTATAAACCCGCTTTGAGGGAGACAAAATCTGACAGCCGTGGAACGCTCCAGCTTATTATATACTCGCACCAGGTATATAGAGTCATAATGCCGGTGAGGGGAGGGGGGGGACGTTAGTGATAATTTTATCCTAGTAATAGTTTTAGATTGAATAATGAATAGGAGCTACGCAATGGCTAGTCCTAAAGAGATGATGGGGGCGGCGGGGTAGGAAGGAGGGAGGTTGGGGTGTACTGATTTCTTCCATAGCCGTAGTCATAAGACCACATAGACCCTCGCATCCCTACAATGCCAGGACGGAGCACCTCAGGATTTCACCGACCAGACAGACATCGCGTGCACCAAGCGCGAAGCGCCGTGAAGGGAATTCGGCGAGTCGCATGAAGGGTGAGCTGCATCCTACTAAGAACCTCAAGGCGGAGGGAGGGTTATTGTCGTAGAATCAATAGGGGCTACTACATCGATGACCCGAAGGGGGGGAGGAGAAAGTATGTATATATGCCAGATGGATCGCAGATCTCAGACCGAACTGCCCTGCTTGTGTGATGCACCCTCAACACGTTGTGAATCGAGGGCTAGTTTCGCAACCTGCGTGTGTGTTTTCTTGAAAGTAAACCATTCTTCCACTATATATAGTGTACATCAAGCACCCCTGTTGTCTAGTCTATTAATACTAGTGAATATTCTCGAATACTACTAAGGTTGGAGTCAGCGGTTCAGATTTCGGTACGGAGACTCCTATTTCTAGTGGAAACAACGGCCGAGAGCGCTTTACAGAGTGGTTAGTCGACACGAGCCGACGAGGGAAGAATGTGCCGAGTTCTTGAAGCGCGATAAAATTGAAGGCGGGTACCGTAGATGGGAGGGGAGAGAAGAGCCTGCTTAGTGTTTGGTGGCCCCGGATCTGAATTACGTCTGGGGCAGTGAAGAGCGAGAAGTAGAAATAAAAACTGCAAAGAAAATACGTAGATGGGATGATGAGCAAAAAACAAGAACAAACTAACAAACCAACAAAGTAACAAAATGTGGGGGGCTCTGTATTAATTTTCAATTTAAATTTGTGTACTTCTTCTGCTTGTCCCATGTATTATCTTCGCACTTTATCTTTCTCCTCCGCCCTCCGTTAGCGTAACTCAGAGCCAGGGTCACTAAGCAGGCTCCCCCCCCCCGCCATTACGGTACGCGCCTTTAGTTTTATCGGGAGAAGGGTATAGCACTTTCTTCCCTTGTCGACTCGCATCGAATTGCGCCTACCCACGCTGCTAGACGCTCTCAGCAGTTGGTTCCTTTGATAATATTGTTTTGCTAATTAACCCAAACGTCATACCCACGTGGGATTCGAACTCCAGAACCAACTGTATTTAACAGTAGCATTCGAAAACCTTGAAAGACGGCCTTGCCGTTAATCGACTCCACCGAAGGCTTCACCCAAGACTCCTAACGGTAGTTTGGAGTCGAAACCGTACTGTGGGTCCATGCGGCAAATAAGGCGGGCAAGTGGTACCGGGGGTTCCTGGAAGCAGCCGAACGGCTCATGACCAGGTGGCACGTAGAGGAGGTAACAAAGGGCTCAGAGCACCGGGCAGCCCCAATGCATGGCGCCCGAATACCGAAGGGCCGGGGGCGGGGAGTAGGGGAACCGCGGTTGAAGAAAGCAAGGGGGGGACGACCGACAGGGTAGCAAAGCACCAGGTCGACTACCGTAGTAGGTACGGTAGAACCTTTCTGTGAATCTCCAAACAGCTGAACTGCCTGCTCCATCCCGCTCGGGGGGGGCAGTGGCCGCCGATACTACGTCACTACCACCGCCGGTATGCTGGTTCTTTCTGACCAGGTGTTCCCTTCCATCCTTTTCGTCCCTTTCTTCGTCTCTTTCCCCACCCCCTTTGTTCCGCCCCTTTTGCTTTGCCCTTTCTGTTTCTTTTTGGGCACCCTTGAGTAACCTTTGAGTAACCCTTGAGGGTTAGGGAGGCGATGATGTCGGCATGGACACCGCCGTCGAAGATACAGTAAGTAGAGGGAAAACCAGGCACCAAGGCTCCTAACCCTCTAGTCGTTGCATTCGGGAACTAATTTGCGTGCTGGCCCGACGCCGGCTGGGTGGTGTGATCTATCTGCTTTGTTCCTGTCTTTTCGCTTGCATTAGTATTTGTAGCTTCGTCTTCGTATTGGGTAACGGGGGCGTTGATAGCGGTAGCGGCACCACTGCCGTCAAAAACAGTAAGCACGGGTGATAGACCATGCGGCAATGCGCCTACTCCTCCTGCGGTAGGAGCATTCGGACCCCACAGTATGGTTGCTGCCCCGACGTTGGTTGGGTGGTGTCATCGGCTTTGCTCCTATGATATGATATGATATATTACGATTAACTGTTAATACAAGGTATCATTGATACTGTACCACGTGGTAGTATTTTTAAATATCCAATTAGTCAATATAATACTCGGTACCTGGTATTGAATATCTTACGGTAGGGAAATATATAAAGGGGGGGGCGAGGGGGGGGGTGAAAGTAATTACTCATTTTCGATATTTGAAGGAGACCAAATACCAGGATTTAGTTCCTCAACGGAGCCCCTTCAACGCCGGGGACACGTCATCGGGGGGTTTCCGTATATGAGTAGGCATGTTGGTTATGTTGGGAACCTGTTGGGAACCTGTCCTCTTACTTTTTCAACAAGAAAATATAGTAATGTTACTCTTGCATAGATAGACTAGACTATACGATTAATACCTGGTGGTACTAACATTTTGATAGTTGCTGGCTGTCTCCTAGCTTCGTCCACCTTTTTGTTGTAAATCTTCCCATATGGGGTATCTCCTCCCTCCTCCCTGCGTTCCTGCATTCCCCTGCCTGTTTTCCCTTTTTACTTCCAGTTTGTTTATTTTTTCTATTTTCTTCTTCCTCAGAGTGTTTCTTCTTTTTTTTTGTTCCTTGCAAATAGTCTGGTGTGATGGCTTGCATTATTTTTGTCCTCGTATTCATTGCGGTTGGCATTGCATGGCCGAATGCCCTTGCTGTCTTTGTAATGTGCAGATCTGTCCTGTAGTCTGTGACCCCAGACCAGCTCTCTCTATTAATAGGAGGCATCCGCACGGACACTGGTTCATAGCTGGTTGTGCAGGATGAAGATGGGTGGAAGTATCAGTTTAATGTGAATAACACATACCGGTACACACTATTCAATACCCTGGTAGATCACCGGCGGAGTCCCCTTTTGTACCAGGTATTATACCAGGTACCATAGATCCTGTTGAATAGTACCTAGATTGCCGCTATAGTGCGGGTCAAATCGCTCGACCTTTTACAGAGCTACATATCCTTCTTATGAATATTAAACATTCTCGGAAGCGTTCTTCAGCGTGCTGCTCTCCTGCTGCTCAGTCGTTCGCCTAGGCTGCGTGCCTCTGCGTATACCTGCATTCCACAATCGCGATATAAAACTGAAAGT
>JBBMKB010081165.1:0-12455 GCA_037833945.1 Alaria marginata
TATGTTGAAATTAGTATGGGGATGTTTATTAGATAATCTTGGAATTAGTGTTGGGAAAGTGTAGAACACGAGGAACGCGAAGAAGGCGAGCGAGAAGAAGAAAAGAAGGCTCGTCTCGAGGGGGGGCGTCGTAGACGCCGTTGAGTTATTTGTCGTAGACTCGCTGAGAGATAAGATAGGGGCTCCCGAAGTTGTATGTAGGTCTATTAACTGGTGTCGCGTACTGTATGTCACAAGTTGGGTATCAAACGGACCCCCATGAACAGCGGAAGAGGGTAGCAAGGCCATAAGTTAATTTTAGGTCCCAGCGCCGCGGCTTGGGCTAGCGGCGAAAACAAATGCGTTTCCACCACAACCATAGGCCTTGAAACACGTCAGCAATAGTCAGGCGTTTTCAGTGGAAGAAACAATTATTTTTCCGAACTTCTAATCTGAACAAGCCGGCGTAGAACACTCTAAGGTATGCCGGAGGACGCATAGAATAACAACAAATTCTGGACCAACACTCCGTTTTTTTTCATTTTGGGTCGTTCTGAGGGGAGGGGGCTATCAGGCAACTACCCCCCCCCCAATGCTATACTAAATTCTATATAAATATTTTTCACACTAATTCCTAGATAAACCTAAACAGGGAATTGGGGGATCCCTTCCCGGAAAGTGGCATACTAAGTCCAACATAAACTTTGCCTTGACTATTAATAGTTCCTATATAAAACAAGGGATGGTGGGGTGATATCCCCTCTTTGAAACCGTCAACACGTGACGAGACTCTTCCCCCTACCCCCGCCCGCGCGCACACGCCGTCGCGCTGGGACACACAGCCGACCTACATATAAACTCTACAGACAGCTAATGCAGCAAAGTAGTCATATTCACGCCCTTGGTCAAGCCACGCTGGTCTATTAGAGGTCTCGGGATTTCCCGAACAAGAACTCGTGTATATCACGCATGCAATGCAGTACCGGCCCGCTCATAAGAAAGCAGCTTAGAAGAAAGTCAGCCTGAGATTTTGAAAAAAATAAGAAAGTTCTCAGGCTGTGGACACTGCTTAAGTTTGAGCAAAGTTTTTACCCCTTCCTGTGGCTGGCCTGAGGCCAAGACGCTTTGTCACCACTGCCACCACGGACGGTACCGTACAGCACGGCACAAATTGTTCATACGACGACAAGCAGATATTTTTCGCCTTTTTGATTCCAATGGTTTTGAATGTTCGCCGTTTTTTATACTAAAGATTACTACTGTACGAAGACAAATATTCAACTATTGCTTTGCCATTTTTTTCCAATTTTTTCCTTTCATTTTCACTGCAAAAAATACATTATTTTCATCATTCCTAAACCAGCCTAAACCCCTAATAACACAAAAAGGACACTCAGTCAGGGGAAACCCACTAAACGCGGCGGCAGGCGATACCCTCTTCTGCAATAGCTCCGCGTTACGCTGCGGTCGTTCTACACGCTGAGACCCGGTTGACTAGTGTTGTAAGACTTAGTTTGGGTAGGCAATATATTAACCTTCTGTCAGTGGTCCAGTGATCAAACGGATGAATACCCTCAAATTCCTTAACAAATGGAGTCGTCGTCACGACCATGGGTTTTCGGGTGGTGGGTTCGAATCTCACCATCCATCAACAATAAAATATTACGACTTTCCCCAGGTCGAACTGTAAAAATACTTTCCCCGGTATCCCCAAGATATGGAACCGCGTGGATAGTGCTATGTCTGCCCGTATATCCGGCCGACCTGCTATCCCGCCGGTCCAGGGGGCAGAGAGTTATAAGGCTTATAGTTTGGGTAGGAAACTGGTTAACCTTTTGCCGGTGGTCAAACGGACTAATACCCTCAAATTTCTTGACACATCTACCTAACTAAGCTAAGCCTTATAACACTAGCCTGAAGCATCGAGGTGAATTGTTGACCACTGACCAGTTTGTGCTGTTTTTGCAGGAAAAAGCAAAAGAGGGCTTGGTCACAGGCCAAGCCTTTGAGAGTCTCAGCCAAGCCTGGAAACTGCGGTGTAATGGTTTGGCAGATCAGGCCGAGTACGACCTGCGGATGATTCTCAAACATATGCAGCCAGGAGGGACTGGCTTTGAAGCGACAGGCCCCATGGGCGGGTCGCAGGAGAGTCTTGTGCCTGTTCCAGCTTGTTCTTCGACCACCTGCACGGCTAGACCACGGGCGAGGTCAAGGGCGTGTTAATGCAGCAGGGCATAGACGCGTTCTACGATAGAGGTAGCACTTTTTGGCGTTTTTTTTTTCTGGATGACGGGGCTCCTCAACCCAAAATGACTTACTAATAGTATAGGAATGTTAAATGACTTACCAATAGTATAGGAATGTTATTCTATTTTTTTGCGATATATTGTTTCGAATAGATGGGCCACGGGTTTGTTCATCGGATTACACTTTCCGTTCGCTCTTGAAACATCATTTTTTCGGTGAGGGTAGAGAGCTTCTCAAGTAAAAAGCTTCAGACAAAAAAAGGTGAACCTCTATCGTAGAATGTGTCTATACGTTGATCTGGCCCGCCGGATGCACGGACGAGATCCAGCCTATAGATGCCGGCTACGGCCGCCTCTTCAAGGTGCACGTGGGCAAAGCTCTCGACCAGTGGCTGTCGGACGCTGACCATGCGGAGTTGGGGGAGGCCGATAAGCTGACGGAGCCCCGGCGTAGGATGTTGATCCCGCAATGGATCTGCGAATCTACGAAGACAACTAACGTGGAGATGGGCGTTGGCTATCGCAGGCGCCTGTTCGACAAGACTGGCCTGGCAACAACCGCAAACGGAAGCGATGACAAGCTCACCAACCTTGAAGGTATGGAGGGGGAGGTCTTCTTCATCGACGCGGACAGCGCGCCGGAGCCGTTGGAGGATGTACTGCCAGCCTCGCCTGCTGCTGCTGACGAAAAACACCTGCCGGGTTCAAGCGACGAGAAGAATGTCTCGCACGAGGAAGGGGAGGAGAGCAACAGCGGCGCGAACGGCGGACTAGCAACCCAGGACGTCGACGATGACCTCGACGAAGGGGAAGAGCCCCTGCCCCTCGAAATCCCCACGGGATGCGGCCTGGTAAACACAGTACCTGCGGCACTCGTCGCGGCATTCGTGAAGAGGCCGATAATGCTGCGATTGGGTATCGGGTGGCTCAAGGGGACTATCACGCGGCAGGCCCAAGTCAGTACCCGCCATCTCTATGACTCCAGAGGTGTTTTTGTCGATCGCAACGAACGGTAGCACACATAGTGTGAAGCTGCCGTTGACCAAGTGTTGCAGCGCTACGGGCACCAGGAAAGCGCCGCAGAGCGCGGGTTTATTCTGAGAAACGTGATGGCTTACCGGACCAGCATCGTGGGTAGGGCACGTGGTGTAAAACGGGGACAAAATGCTGTCAGACGGCCTCTCGTTGAGCCACGTGGGTAAAAGGGGGTATAACCCCGGCGTGGGACGCCTCCCGGGAAATAGGAGACCCGGATTTCCGACCCCTCGGGGAGACATGGTTCCATCGGTCCTTCCGTTGCTTCCATGGAAGTGGTGGAAGTTTCGACAGAAGCTGCTTATTATTATGTGGAAGTAGCGGACGCTTCCATGGAAGTCGTGGAAACTTCCAATGAAAGCTTCCACGGAAGCTTCCATGGAAAATTTCGTGGAAGCTTCCGAGAGCTCCACTACTTCCATGGAAGCTTCCACTACATCCAAAAACCCAAAAAAGGAAGCAGTGGAAGCTTCCATGGAAGTAGTGGAAGCTTCCATGGAAGTTTGGAAACTTTCATGGAAGCTTCAACGAACTTCCACAAAACAATCAGATAATGTACAAGAAGACCGGCCTAGCCTGGGCCACCTAAAATACGAAGTGCCTGGTTACGGCGCACACGCCACGACGCAAGCCGTCGCTCGCGTCTACTCGCGTTGGTGTTCATCGGCAGGTTGGTGTGTGACTTACTGCGGCATTCCGAATTCCCACATATTTGAAAAACAAGTGACCCTGGATCTGAGTTACGATTAAGGAGTGTGTGGTATGGTCTGGTATGGTATGGTATGTGGTGGTATATTATGGTGTACCAGGTAGTGCGGTACGTGATAAGGTATGATACGAAGTATGATGGTATGGTATTTACAGCATGATATGGTTGTGGTGGTATATTGTTATGGTGTGGAACGGTACGTGGTATTGTACATATTACGGGTGGGTATGGTATGTTTAATTATTATATGGTACGGTATTGCATGGTGTTTATGTGACGTCATAAATATGGCATATTAATGATACCTGGTAGCATATTTACCGTGACCGAATTTAAGGGATGCGGTGTGGGGGTCAAACAAACCAAGTAAAACAATATGACATAAAAGCATAAACAAGCATAATTTACGGCATTTTTCGTAAAGCTACGAGCATAATTGTGAAAAATCGGCATAAAACGGGCATAATAATGTTGAATTTTGTCGGCAAAATAAATCAAAGCCTAGGAAAAGCAGAAAAACATCAATCCCGGAGAAATTCGCCTGGAAGTTTTTAGGTATTCCTTGTGTTTTTTAGGTTTTTAGGTTCAAGGGCGAAGAGGATCGGGCAGCTGTACCGTGCTATATAGCTGCTGCACCCCTCACGAGCACCTGACCCTAACCCAAAAATATCTTTACCAACAAGATAGATGCTCATTTTTTCAAACGGAGAGTACGTATTATGTGCGTATTCGACATTTTGCATGCCGGACATTGTCCACAGGACATCCAGTTGTTACGATATGGCCCCGCCCCAGCCCATGAAGGCGGTGCGGCCTGTTGATTGACCCTACAGTAGTTATTTCTTATATCATAACACCCGAACGCCTTTCACTGACGGCAACAAATACTGTTTGTGTATCTCACTTAAATCTCATTACACAGCAGCAGCAGTCACTGCAACAACAGTCGATAAACCCAACACGATCATGTCCATGGCTGCGCCGGCAAGACAAACCTGACCGAGTATGTTACACCCGTAGACTACAAAGCAAATCTCCTTGAACAATTCCCGCTTAAACTACCCCGCTACGTCAGTGCAAAGATACGTTTGGCAAACAAGAACGACCAACGCACTGGCAATTGGCAACGAGCACCGCAATGCTTTCAAATGGCTTGAACTGTACTGTCTGTATTAAAATGTTGGCATACACTGGAGAGATGAAACACGAGTGAGTATGCCCTTGGTTGCGCCGGCGAAGCTCCTGGCATCCGTCGGCCAATGTTATAGCCCCTTAACATACCCCACCGCGACAGACAGTGGTGAACATGTGCTGCGACACTATGAATATAGCACGTTTTCGCCATTCGGTTTTCTGAATGTCGGGGCTCCCTAACCCAAAACCGTCGGGATGTTATTCTTCTTTCTTAAAATGATTGGTTTTGTATGCCTAGCCCACGGCTTTCCTCACCGGGGTTGCACTTTCGGTTGGATCGAAATCACTTACTATTAGTATAGAGGTCCTCAAGGGAGGAGCCCCAGGAAAAAAACGGTGCACTTCTGCCGTACTATTAGTAGCAAGCCCGGGGCGCGGCAGGGGTGCAGCAATAAGTCCCTGAGCTCCTGACATGAGGAGCTCAATATCTCACCCGAAACACGTCTTCCAAGATTTTCGTTCGCGCAACCCGATCAGCATTTCTATTCGCTAGTCCTAGAACAAATGCACTCGAAAAAAGATTATACCAACCGGTAGTTCCTAACTTCAGGAGCTCAACCGGTCAGGGACATTTGGCTTCAAAACGTGCAACCCCTACCGTGGGATGACTCCAAGTCGAGCATCGGCACCCCGGCAGGGGAGGGTAGCTCATTTTTACTACCACCGTGTTCGGGCTACCAGCGCGAGCGGCCTTGCACCTCACTTGGAAACGCTAGCGTAACAAATACTCCCATGGTGGTACATATCGCAAACCGTGAAAGTACAGAAGCTCACGCCTTGCAATTAACTGGGCTGGCAGCGCAAGTGACCCTGAGCCCCTCAAATACGAGCTGGACAAGCCTGATACGCGGTCCAAGCCTCTCGCTTCCACGGGGCATAAGCTGGGTTTAACGAGGCAGCAACGTAGATGACCGTGGACATGCCTGGCCTGCAGAGAGACTAGGATACCATGATAGGCGAGGGATATAACCCCTGCTTCTGGTCGCCATAGCTCCAGCGAATAACGAGCGAATGCGCAAGAGACTATCGCCCCTCCCTCTTCAAATCAGATTGTATCCCCGTTACAGTGTTACAGAACAACCAGTTTATCCTCTACGTCTTGCCACCACAAGCCTAGAGACACAAATCGAACTAGTAAAACGCCCCTCTCCTTGTCTGACAGACTACGGCCATGCATGACAAGAAATACCACCTCCTCCCAAACAATTATCAAGACAGTATTACTGTAGTAATCACACACAAACCAGACGAGTCCCTGCTTCTCACCGCCGTCAGCCCGGCCACCCTAAGCTGGACATATCAAACTCCCGCCGCTGCCCCCTCCACCAGTTATCAGGTATTAAGACTTTACTACTGTATGATAGTATCACAAACAAACCCGGTTATCCCTTATTTTTATATTAAAAACACTCCAGGTTATCCCCTCCAATAATGTCACAAAACAAACCAGGCTGTCCTTTACCGTCGTATCGCAATCAACTCAAGTTATCCCCTGCTTCCTGCTGCCAACAACAGCGAGTCAGAGGCAAACCGAAAAAAACTCTACGGTGACCGCCCCCACCAATACATTTAGACGAATACTATAATTCCCACTAATATCTATCGGATGTATATCGTATACAAGCATGCTACTAAGGCAGAGGTGTACCAATTTGTTTCAGAGGATGCTCATTACGCGAGGAGCTCCATACCTCACCCACAAACGTACTTGGAAAACAGTAGAAGTGCTCCCCGATGAACAATATCATGGCCTAGGTATTACAACGGAAAATATTTAAAAAAAAAAAAGGAGATTCCGACGATACTATTAATAGTTCATAGGTTAAGGAGCCCCGTCACTCAGAACGCACGTTTCCGCGAAATACTTGCTACCTCTATCGTACCACGCGTCTCCATTCTACTATTACTACTGTATACCAGGAATAGATACAGTATATATTATATTTTCGATGTCTACCACCAGCAACGGCGCTGATTCGTTCGTTTGGCCGATGGTCTCGTCGTCCAAACATTTCTATCGACACCTCTGATTCTCTCTGAAGTTCTACAAGATCAACTGCTGGAGTGCGAGTAGAAAGCAACCTCCGACGACCACCTGACGCGGGCCCAGACAATAGGGGGTAGCACGTTTTGGCTGAGACACATGCTACCTTAATCAGTACAATACCACCCTTTTTTTTCTACGGCTCCTGGAGCTCTACACACCCCCACCCAACAACAAAAAAATAGAATCTAAAAGAACAATGGAATCCTATGAACTACCCCATGGTCTTGGTACACAAAACGGTATATTGTGAAACAAGGATGATGTTACGACGATTTCGGGTTAAGAAGCCCCGTCGCCCAGGAAAAACGTTTTGCCAAAAGGTGCTAGATACGAATATCACCTTTATCGTAGTACGCATCCTGACATGTTTCTCGATGACGGGGTTCCTCGATTACCTAATATCGTCATTCTTATTTTGCAATATTTTGGTAGTATATACCTAGGCTATGGAGGGGATTGTCCGTCAGATTTCGCAATTTCACTTGTTCTCAAACTTTGGTTTTGGGTGAGAGGTGCAGAGCTTCTCAAGTGAACGAGCCTCAGAAGGCAAATTGCCTTATAAGGCAAATACTAATTAATGGTAATCACCGATCCTCAAAAGTATAAGGTGCAGACCGTGGCTACTGTAGGGGGTGACACCCTTTTTTGGCAGTGAGGTACAGAGTCACTCACTCGCCGCAGTGACTCTGACTCTGTACCTCAAAGGAGTGACTCTGTACCTCAAAGGAGTGACTCTGTACCTCAAAGGAGTGACTCTGTACCTCAACGGAGTGACTCTGTACCTCAACGGAGTGACTCTGTACCTCAACGGAGTGACTCTGTACCTCAAAGGAGTGACTCTGTGCCTCAAAGGAGTGACTCTGTACCTCAAATGAGTGACTCTGTACCTCAAAGGAGTGACTCTGTACCTCAAAGGATTGACTCTGTACCTCAAAGGAGTGACTCTGTACCTCGAAGGAGTGACTCTGTACCTCAAAGGAGTGACTCAACACCTCTCTGAAAAAAAACAAGTTAAGCCGTTGTTTTGGCGCGCGGCGTAGCTAACCGACCCATGTTGGTTTCATACCGATAAAAAAAATCGTTTCAAAATCTTAAAAATCTGTGCATAGAAACAGGCGGGAGGGGTCACTCATGAGAGTGAACCTTAGCCACTGCAAAAAGAAGTCCCAAAAGGGACCCCCGTCTACGATACATTCTACGGTAGAGGTTCCCTATTTTGTTTCTTAAGCTCCTCAGTTGAGGAGCTCTATACCCTCACCCAAACTGTGATTTAAACAAACTGAAAGCGCAATCCGAAGAGCAAACCCGTGGCCCATCTATACAAAAAAAGCGTATTGCCAAAATAGTATGACATTCCGACGATTTTGGGTTAAGGAGCTCCGTCATCCAGAAAATGAAAACTCCAGCAATGCTACCTCTATCGTAGAAAGCGTCCTACCGTAGTTTTGGTCTGCATCCATACCGTACTATTAGTAGCACTATTACACATAGTAGCATGCGTTACCAACGCACACTAGTAGCTGACGACGACAGTGTGCAGTTTAAAACATCTTGCTGCCCCGAGGACATAATATAAGCGTGTCTCTCCTCAGAGAGGGCGCACCATCAGCTCGCCAAGGTCCCTGTTGTACACGGCAGCACCCTCGTCTCCGTCGATGAGCTTATCGATCGTGTTGGCAATGGATAACGCCATGTCCCCGCCGCCGCATAGTTCAGCCCCTGCAGGAACGGCATCCTTACAAACAAAAGACACATACAGGAACCATCGTAAGGACAAAGTAAGGCATGCGCCGTAGTGGGAAGGGGGGGTACTTATTTTATGCATAGCCGTAGTCGTACGACCATAGACCCTCGCACCCCTACAATGCCGGGACAGAGCACAATGGGGTTTCACCGACCAGACAGACATCGCGTGCACCAGGCGCGAAGCACCGTTCGAGTCGAACCGCATGAATGGGTGGGCTATATGACCCCGGGTCTTAGTCGCTAAAAAGGGGAGGAGCGGAAACAAACTGTGAAAATAGAATCAGGACCAAGAACGCAAGGCTTACGGTAGGGGGGTAACTTTTGAGGCCTCTTTGTGCGATAGCTAGGGATCCCTCGTGCGAGTGACTCTTTTGTTCCTTTGCAGTATAGTAGTGGGGCCTATATAAATCGGTATAATGCGAAGGGATTGTGGCCGCCTTATATCGAGAGGCCGCCCTATTCGCATAGGCAGTTGTACTCAAGACATACAGTCGTGTCAACCGATTTTAACCGCCCTATAGCGGGTGACCGCCTTATTCGAACCGCCCCACTACTGTGTTAACATTCCGTGCCGTCATGTTTATCGATATGAAAACCGCCATGGAATGGTTAGCTACGCTGCGCAAAAACAAACAGGTTGACATGTTGTTTTCGGTGAGGTGCAGGGTCACTCGGGCGCCCCCCTACCGCAGCCTGGGTGATTAAGTGGGATAAAAAAATGTACAACACACAACGGGAAGGAGTCGTTCTACGATAGCCCCCCCAACTTTTCTCAATCGAAATCGCCGGTTTTTAAACCAGCTCCCGGCCGCATCTCCTTAAATACGGTGCTTCTCGCCACCCCGACGTCATCGTTCGATAGTGTCCTTTGCAAACAAGAACATATAGGAAGACATATTTTTAGTAGCATCCCTCTTCGTGTCGAGCAGCCATTAAATGTTCGTTAATGAAAACCGCTTGTTTTTTTGGGGGGGCTATCGTAGAAGCAGTCAAAGGCCGATGCATGACGCGGTTTCACAGTCGCGGAATAGCACTGTACAGAGAGGATGCCCGGCCTTAAAGAAAATCACGTCAAGAAAGAGAGGCTCAAACTCTCGGGGAAAATATGAAATTGGGTATAAGAAAGACAACTCAACAGCGGAATCCGCTCCAAGTCCTATACAGTAGGGTTAGCTCCACGTTGGAAACACAAATAAGAAATTCAGCCTCGACGACATAGTGACGTTTCTTAACACCGGGCGCCCTTCTGTATGGGTACTACTCATATTATGATGCTTGCCCTCCGACAATGTGCAGCATGATCTTCAACGTTCATCACTCGAATGGGTACTATTATTGAATGATCTTATCGACCGCCTTTGCGACAAACAAGGCCTTACGACACCCCCACCACACAGGTCACCTACGGCAGGGACTAAGCCCTGAAAAACAATAAACGGGCAAATATGAAAGGTAGAGGATGCGTTCTACGACAGAGGTAGCACTTTTTGGCGTTTTTACTTTCTAGATGACGGGGGTCCTTATCCCAAAATCGTCGAATATCACTCTATTGTTTCCATATGTTTTTTGTTTTGTATAGATGGGCCACGGGTTTGTTGATCGGATTACAACTTTCAGTTTGCTCAAAATCAGTATTTCGGTGAGGCATAGAGCTCCTCAAGTGAGGAGCGTCAGAAACAAAATGCTGCACCTCTATCGTGGAATGCAACAGAGGTGCTAGTGAGGAGGCCTCAGGTACAAGCGAGCTACACGTCAACAACTTATGTTGGCCAAATTGCTTCTGGCTGCAGGGGCTCCTAAAACGAGGACCTGCTTGCTAAACCGTACCCTAGTATACCTCGCCGATGACAACGTGGTTCAAACCAAACAGCTGTTTCACGCTCTCGTTGGACTGTAGAGTTGATCGAGTGTATTATGCTGTGGTGTCTGGCACTGCGGTGTCCTCTCACTCTCTGCAGACTGTACGGGCACCCGATATGGTCCACCCGTGTCGCTCGATACTGCTGTATACTCTCTGGTTTTGGCTGTAGGGTCGAGTGTATGATGCTGTGGTGTCGAAAACGTGGTTCAAACGAAACATGACATGATGAACTGTTTCAGACACATGGTACTTTAGAGGTGCAGCATTAGTATTTGCCTTCTGAGGCAATTTGCCTTCCAAGGCTCCTCACATGCGGAGGTCTTGTCCCCACCCAAAAACCGATTTCGAGAAAAGTTGAAAGTGCAACCCGATGAACTATATCATGGCCTAGATATACAAAACATTCGTACTGCAAAAAAAAAGTGACATTCCGACGATTTCGGGTTAAGGAGCACCGTTTTTCAGAAACATAATAGCCAAAAAGTGCCACATCTCTTTCGCAGAACGCGTCTTCACGCCACTAGCGATGCTTACGACGATAAGCGTGGCGTGTTGTGGCAGGCTTTGGCTATTATGCTTCTTGTCGGGGTTTCTCAACCCGCGACGAGCAACTATTATGGGGGAACGTCTATAGTTAATAGGACCAAATATTGGTAGAAAAAATAGAGAAATAATATACCGGTAGGTTTTTGTGTCGACCGTATAGGTCCTATCAACTACGTTCCCCCGCAATGATCGTCAGTATCGTGAGAATAATATACCGGTACCATACAGTGTGATTTTGCAAAAACAAAAAGGGTTTATCTTGCATACGTATGATAGGTCGTGGGATTTCTGTTCGCGTTTTTGCACTTTCGTAGTCCCGAAGACTTAGTGCGCTTTTGGGTGAGAGTAGAGAGCTATTAATAGCTCCTCAAAGGATGAGCCTCATAAACATTGTTACCGTAGGTACTATTAATACTACTGTACCCCTCTCGCAGCATGTGTGCAGGTGAGTTATCGTAGCGCGTGGGACCGACCTCGAAGTGCATGCCACCCCACACGCGGCTGTCGCCGCAGACCTGGCTGATCTCGGACCAAGAAGTAAACGTGAAGGGGCCCAGCTCTAGAGGAGGGCTGACCTCGTCGCTGCCAAGGAACAGCTCCACTTGCTCCGCGAACACCTGTAGGCCGTGTCATACAAATCATACAAAGCAACATGTTAAATGTCATGCCATACAACAAGAAATACAAGTCGTACGGCGGGAGATGGAAGACGTGTAAACACAGTGGGCACTTGGCAGCCGCTGGTAATAATGGTGCTCTGTTTGATTTACGACCTGAAGTCAGACAACTAACCAAGATACATGATGAATTATGTCATATCTGCCAAACGGTCGTGCTAGTGTGCTAGAGCGGTTCCTTTACAATCTTAGCGTTTGCGTTTTCGGCTTCACGATATGTTTGTTAACCGCTAGAAATACATCATCCATACCATACAATTATTAACCCTTTTGAGGCCCGTTTATGTCGAGCAAGAACGAGATATTTGCGACAGTATTAACTGTCTAAGAAAAGGCTTTAGCAGTACGAGTATCAGAATGCGGTGCGTGTGTCGTATAGCTCGTATCATTGCGCTTCGAACACACATTCTAGTCG
>JBBMKB010081176.1:1205-25442 GCA_037833945.1 Alaria marginata
GTTTGGAAGGGGGGTGGGGAAGAAAAAAAGCCCCCCCCCCCCCCCCCCCCCCAGATCAAAAAGGCAGCACTCCTCCCTTATCCCCTTGAAAAAAAGGGCACCCACATCTTTTTGGAGTCAGACCACGTTTTTTTGGGAGGGGGGGCAAGATACTTGGAATTAGTGTGTGATCATTTTTGCAGTGGTGAAAAGGTTAAAAACCCGCCCCATGCGCGCGCGTCCGCCCCTCCTCTCCGCTGCCGTAGATGCGTATTTGGCGGCTGTATTTGTTTTTGGGTTTTGGGCCAACATTCCACGAACTACTGTAGAGTGTACTGCTGCTGTTGTACGGGTGGTAGACCGAAGGTTGTACTCGATAGTGTGGTTTGGTAGATGCGATTTCTGTGAAATTCCTGATTGGGAGCCATGCGACGGGGGGGGGTTGGGGGAGAGAGGGGGTGTATCTTGCTGCGTGAGGTCGCGCAAGGACAACCGGGGGGGGGTGTAATTCCAGTAGCTTGGTGACGTTGGCAAGCGAAGAGGGGGGTAGAATGGAATGCGCGCGTGATGTGTATACCCCGTGGTAGCCGTGTGATCGACGGTGCGCAATCCTCATGGGGTAATGGGGTACGCAGAATATGCTCCCCATGGGCTCGAGCTGGGCCGTTGTCGTCGTAAGGTGGTTCGTGGGACTTGTTTTGTAACGTTGTTTGTTTTTTAGGAAGCATGTATGTGTGGGTTTGCCTATGCCCTCCGTATCTGTGCGCGTCTTTTTTGTCTTACCTGTCTTTTCACCGCTAATTTTTTAGATAAACGCACCCCAATAGCGGTTGTTTATTTTATTTCGGTCCTGCTCCCTCCCCGCCTTCGTTGCACAATAAGCTCGACTTAGGCGGTAGATATCGCACCCTCCCTTGGCACGGGGTTACCGCATTCCGTGCACAGGGTTTGCGTTGTTGCCCTGGTCGAGCGGACATCTCAGGCATTCTATATTATTAGTAAGCACCCATCCGTTCATCCGATATTGCGGGAGCCGGATTTTTTAAGATGATCGATCCTCTCTGTGAGAGGTATTTTTTGTTGAGGTTACGCACATGTAAAATTGGCTTGTGCGTGTCCGGTACTGTACGGTACAAGTAGTTTGGTTTTGGGTCCGGGCTCTCCAAGTGGGGGAGCTGTTGGTTTTTTCGCTTACACCTTTAGAGTTAGGACGTGTACACAAGAGAGTCGATACATCGGGGCCTTTCACTGCCCCGGTTTCAGTCCCACTGGTTTAGTGTGGAAAAAGGGGTTCACCCACCCGTATACTGTATAATAGTGTACTAGTTTTACAGTACAAGCGGAAGGCCAACAGCTAAGCTTAAAGTTCAAACCATTTTGTCATGAGATTTCGCACCGTGTGGTTCAGGTCCGGTTCGGTTGAGCTGCTCGTTGCACAGAGAAATAATGTAATTTTTTGCCCCGCAGTTATTTTAGAGGGGGCACGATAGTCTTTTTTGCCTTTTTTGCCGCCACGAAGCGCGTCCTGCGGCTGGCGCATGCACGCACGCAAGCGATTTCGATCTCGATCTCGCCCGAGAAAAGAAGGGCGGTCGAGAACGCTCAACCGTGCCCGAGTAATGCGGATTATTTCCACACGTGTGGCTGTTTTGCTCATAAATAATTCATAAACTTGTTTTACTCCTGGTTGGGGTTGCTTTTTCCGCACACGTGGAGTTGGACTCGATTGTCCTATGCAGTCACACTGCACAATTGCGTGTCCAATCCATCTAATCAATACCTACCGCGCTCGCTTCAAAATGCTTTGCTGCTGTCGAACATGCGAAGATGAGTATCGACTATTAACTTGATCGAACGCACAGCTGACGTATTTGAGATAATTTTTATAAAAGATGAGTATCGACCATTAATTTGATCGAACTCACAGCTGACGTATTTGAAACATTTTTTTTAAAAACACAAACGCAGAAGAGGATAAGTGTCCACATCACTTGCTGCGCCAGACGATAAAACAACAAACAATGCCGACCTCGTGTGTGCGCACAATCAATCTCAGGCCCGAGTAACCTGGGCCTTTTCCTATAACAGCAGTAGTAGCTCAATCCATGCCAGGCCCGAGCAACCCATCGAAACCTGTTCCTCCTTATCCTACGGCAGCAGTAGCACTCAACATATACCGTCCCTATACTGCTTGCATATATATACACAAAGGCTCGCTCTTGGAGTTCCAACAATAACAACGTCCCGACGACGCCGCGGTAGTACAAATAGTTCAAAACATAAAAAGTGAACCAGGAAACAAGAAGAATATTTTGAGCGTTGGCTCCTCTTCCACTGCTTGTTGTCGAGTACGGTAACATAAAAAATAAAAAAAACACGTCATTCGCTATGGCAGGCACCATAAAATCCGAGCTAAGGCGGTAGGTAGGGTAGGTAGTCAAGGCGGTTAGCGTGTGGAGCCTTTCTACGATAGAGGTTCACCATTTTTTTTCTAAAGCTCCTCACTTGATGAGCTCTATACCTCGCCGATTATTTTTTGAGCATAGTGCAATCCGATGAACAAACCCGTGACCCATCTATTTAAAAAAAACATATTGCAAAAATGGAATGAAATTCCGACGATTTTGGGTTAAGGAGCCCGTCATCCAGAAAATAAAAACGCCAAAAAGTGCTACCTCTATTGTAGAACACGTCTGTGGTGCCGATTGCTGTCCCCACCGTAATCGTTCTACCTCATCTAAAAAAAGATCCCCTCTCAAGAGATGACCTGCTGCCCTTACATGCCCGAAACGGCTTAAATCTCGAAAACTAACGAAAGCACTATTAATAGGCCAGTCACCCCAACAACACAGAATGACAGACGGTCAAATCGGTCACCCCAAAAAGACATAGGACAGGGTCAAAATGGCCCCGACCAATGCCACGAGCATGACGGGGTCGTTACCGGGTGCCTGACCCGTGTCACTCCCCACGTAGTAGCCCAGATCGTCTTTTTCATCCTTCTTCTCCCAAGGGACAACTTTGGGCTTCCCTATCTCCTATAAAGGGCGGGTGAGTGGGGGGGGGGCGGCGGCGGCGACAAAAACGGAGAGCAAGCCGAGAGGTGAGTCGACGCAACCCCGTGTGCATTATAAGATACTTTTTAGGTTAAGGCAATCGCACTCAGACCGAACCTATCATATGTATGGTACATATATATATATATGAGGATTCTTCGTGCAGAGCTTACACCTTGTTTGTTCGTGAGGCAACTAGCGAACGAAATCCGCCATTCTACGGCTGAATGCGGCCAGGCGAAAGAGATCGATTTTTCTGCGACAGAAATAACCGCTTGGGGTTGGGGTTGCCTCAGACAAGGGCCATCGCTCCAGTGGCGCAACGGTAGGCACGCCGTAGAGCGATTTTTGCGTATCATTCTCAAGAGACCACTACTGCGCCAGCGCAGTGAGCCATGCGCTACATGCCGCTGTCCAAACCTACCAGCTCGTAGACGATGAAATCTTCATGCGGAATGGTATTCCGCATCGAGCTATTAATAGTCCATCGCGGGGCACCCAGCAGGGTTATACTCAAACAGCGCACCCAAAACCAAGGACACTTCCCACCATGGATCATTCCCGGTAGCGGGCAGTATCAACATTGCACACCACCCCACTCGCCTTATCATACCTTCCACTTGGTCTTGTCAAACGTTTCCGTCAGGTGTGAAACGTCAGGAAACTGTACGAAGTCATCTTCGCCAAGCTTTAGCTGGGGGGCTTGGGCGATGTACAGCAGCTCTTGGCTGACCTTTGTGTTGGATCAACATCGACACGAAACACGAAACGAAGCGGTGAATGCCCCAGCGAATGTCAGCGAAAAAACACAACAACGACAACTTTCACCCCGTTTGTGTCAAGATACAGTATTTACCACTGAGCTAACAGTCAGCTGGTAAACCTGAGGTCCAGGCTCAACATCCGCACGGACCCCAGAGTGGGTTTTTGTTATACATAGACCACAACCATCTGAGCTCAGACGGACGACGGGTCCCACTTTGTGCAATTGTTATGGTGTGTCTCTAACAGTTGGCCTTCAACACGAAATTGCTACATTTCTTCTGCTTGGTTTTTTTTTCATCATGTTCAGAACAGTCGAAGCCGTCCACCGTCCTCGTGCTCTCGACAGGAGATAATCGACTGCCTGCCTGCCTGCCTGAGGACAAGTCCGTATATATCCCACCCACCTTTCGGACGTCCAAGTCTCGGTGAGCCTTGAGGCTTTCGAGCAGCTTCACCGACTGCTTGTTTCTTCCCACACCCTGCAGCGCCTGCACGGCCCAAAGCTTGAACTCGCCGCCTCTCCTCGAGTCTTCTCCCGCCAGAGAAACGGCTTTCTCCAGAAGGGTGAACGACGCATCGTAGTCACCCCCCCGCATGACCAGGATGGCTTCCTCGTAGATTACCTGCTCGGTTTATTCCGGACGAATCGAGAGCATGGTGAGTTATATGGGTACGGCGAGCGAAGCAACTTTCCGACCGCTCTGATTTCGTGGATATAAAAACTAATCGCGGCGAGTGCGCTGGTTGGGTTTGACGGTGTTTTTGAAAAAGAAAACATTAGAACGAGACATGTGTTCCGCTGCACAGAGAAAAGGGCGACGAACTCCAGCCTCCTCTTGACAGGTACCATGCATATAGCATCCCACGCGTCGCAACTCTTGAGAGATACCTGGTAATACATAATACTGCACACAACAAGGATAATCGAGGACGCTCGCTGATCTCGCGCGCGGTACTCGCACGTTTTTTTTTTGCTCATCCCATCTATTATCTTCGCACTTTTATTTCCTCCTTCTCCCGCTCCCTAGTCGTAACTTAGGTCCGGGGTCACTAAGCAGGCTCTTCTCCCCCCCCCCACTACGGTAGCCTGGTCGGTGAAAACCCGACATGCTCCGTCCCGGCAGTGTAGGGATGCGAGGGTCTATGGTCTTATGACTACGGCTATGCAAGAAAAGAGTACACCCCCCCCACTACGGTATGCGCCTTCATTTTTATCGCGAAAATACTTGAGTCCTTTCTTCCCTCTCGTCGACTCGCATCGAACTGCGCCTACCCCCGCTGCTAGGCACTCTTAGACCGGCGCTAAAGGTAGCCGATAATTTACCAAGAAACTTTCATTTCCGAGCATACCGGCCAAGCTTTGCCTGTACGATCATCTATGGGCCCGATCTTTTAGAAAACACTTTTGAAATTTTGCAGCTTTCCGGAAAAAATGAATTTCTCGCGGCGATGTTGGGCAACATCTGCTCGAGAAATTCTCAAGCAAAAGTTTGAATAGACGCGGCGAGATTTCATGTCCCCCACACGATTCGCTCGACGAAATCAACGACAGCGTCGTGAGATCTGAACGCGGCGAGCTCGTTAGGGGCTCCGACCCACCCTTGGTGGACAGTGCCCACAATACCGCCGGTGATGTGTAGCGGGTGCTGACCAGGCTGCTGTTAAAAATACATTTGGCGGCTGGTGTGTGGACTACACAGACAAAAACTCTCGATCGTCTCCCAACGGGCGAAAAACAGAATTTTGAGAGTGTTTGATGGAAGACCACAGGACAATGCGGGTGATCTCTCGCGCCCTAGAGCATGTATCAACATGAACTCTTCGGCGCTGTCACCTACACTCATGTAGCCTTGTCCGGAACGAGGAGGGCTGGTCGTGGGTTGCCTCTATCTCGAGATCGACGGCCAATCGTGGTTGTTGGACATTGCTGACTGAGGCTTGATAAAAAATGGCGAATTGGGCCTCTTGATTTTTTTTTCAAATCGTTTTTTCTCAACAGCGACGGTGCGGCAATCTCTTCAGAAAAAATATTCGAAACAAAGTCTGGAAACGTTTTGGACAAACTATTGCCTTGCCATTAGTAGCGGTCTTAGCAGTTAATTCATTTTATTTCTTTTACTTTTGCAAAAACACTCGAACATCCGACTCACGTGGATCTGAACTCCAGAACCAACTATATGAATAGTAGCATTCGAGGGTAAACACTAGACCACCCGGGCAAGCTTTGCTTGGGAGTAACCACGTAGGAGTACCAAGTATCCAAGCGCCATCTGCGACGCCCATGGCGTCCCAAAACATTATATGCTTCTCTCCCGATCGAATGGCCCCACTGCCTTGATTCAAAACCATACAAAACCCACCGTAAAATTGATTTTTATTCGAAACCTGGAAAAAACATATACCAGATACGTATGTATACACGGCAGCGTTTGTGGTAAGGTTCCAGACGGCTCAAAGGAACCGGCATCGGCAACGAAGCACGCGATTAATCCACGCGCAGCCTTGCTCTGAAATCGCCGTCTATAGCGGTAACGCAAACCCCGCCTACAGTACGGAATGTAATTTAATTGAATTTAATACGCTTGGTCGAATTTCTCACGCCACCATCTATCTCCCACTTATTTGCGAGTACGATATGTACAGTCTATGTGCACCTCAGCTTGCTCCTGGTTCGTCAGCTGGTCTCCCCGATCGGCACGCGCAACCAGCCCGGCTGCTCGATTACCTTGCCCCGCTTTTCTTCCGGCTACGTCCGCGTCGAGCCAGGCTCCAAACACCTTGACCTTGTCTCGCCCTGCCAATCGTTAAAAGCGGGATCAATACAGCTTCTTTCGCTCAGCGTGATCAAAGCAACTTATTTCGCTCAGCGTGTAGAACTACAGTAGTGGGGCCTATACAAGGCGGTTCGAATAAGGCGTTCACCCGATATAGGACGGTTGAAATAGGCTGACACGACTGTAAGTCTGAGTGCAACTGCCTCTACGAATAGGTCGGCCTCTCGATATAAGGCGGTCAAAATCCCTTCGCACTATACCGCCTTATATAGGCGCCACTACTGTATGTAGAACTATGACAGCTGCAGGCTACAGGCTCAAGCCGTTCTGCTCTGGCTTGACAATAGATACCAGGTAGAATGCTATCGTCGTACTGATAAATCGTAGACGCTTTTATTGTGATGAGCTGATGAGCCGATGAGCTTTATCGTGTAGCTTGCAAGTGTCAAGCAGCTGCTGTGTTCTGCCGCGGCTTACGCTTACGAGTACAGAGGCTTGGTCTGCGTGTCGTGGTTTGCTCGCGCAATGCGCATCTACTGTAAGTTGTGAAGTGCCACAGAGATAATTGGCAATACGGGATCAAGCGCGGCGGTGAAGCGGTGCCAGGGAAGAAATGCACAAACGAAGCAAAGCACGACATGCACGGCATGTTACTACCTCTGGTGTGCTCCATCTGCTCTGTACGAGTACGTACTTACTGGTACACATGACCCCGGAACCGGGCGGAAAGAAGTTGACGAAGGGAGCGATGCAGCTCCTCAGCTTTTATCACGTGACCCGTGAAGGCTAAGGCTCCTCCAGCAAGTCGGAACAGACCAAACCACCCACCCCTCTGGCAGTACATACAGCCGTCGCTGCACCGAAAGGCCTACTCACCCTCGCCAGGCAACCTGTCCATCATCACATCGTCGATTGCATCAAACGTCTCCTCCAGGGTGGGCTCCACCCACCCCACCCCGACCCCAGCATCGTCTTTTTCCGCCGCGCCGACACCATCGTCGCTTAGGCTCAGCGAGCAGACTCGTCTTCTTGCGGGAAGGTTATGTGCATTTACACCATGTCTAGCGATAGCATCATTAGTGTGCTGGCGCCAAAACGTAGGCACGACACGGCTGGGGACTTTTGGGACAGTTGTGTGAGCCAGGAACGCTAGCACGATCATCGTTTCGGCCGACAAGCACGCTGAGCTGGCTGCTGCTATACATATGACATGCGTTGACATGCGTTGCAAAATGCTGAACCCACCGCATTTTCTGGGTTTCCATTGTACATGGAAGCGGTAACGACAAGGAAAACCGGGGGTACTTGGAGATCAACCAAGCTCACAGTCAGCACAGCTACAGCACAAAGCTCAGCTTTCCGCAGGCCCAGCTGAGTTGAACGGAGCAATTTTTGGACACCAGGCGGTCAACATGAGTGAAACGACGCCGTCTACAACGCAGCCGCCAGGACGAAACCCTGCCAAGCAGCTACCGTACTCTTTCCGAGACCGTGTGACAGAGATGTTCGCGAAAAGAGAGCTGAAGAGGAAGCAGCGTCGGTACGGCACCCACCACCTCATCGCCGGGACGTCGGCCGGGCTGGTGACGACCGCTGCTCTCTACCCGCTAGACCTCGTCAAGACTAGATATCAGGTGACAGTGGCGTGGATCTGTGGTAGGTCGTGGTTTGCTCGTTCATCCATAAAGCATACCGGTACGTACATACCTGGTAGCAGCTACCAGGTACCAGGTATCATACGGTACGTATGGCCTTCGAAAACCGCTTGCGCTTCCGAAGTATACGAAGTTCTCACGCCCTCAACTTTGCCCGAAGTTGACGTTCGTGTGGTACTGGGTAAACCTTGCGTCCCACACCAAAGCACTTACAGACTGGTTGGATTGACGCACAAAGGCAGCAATGACAGCGCCAACCTACTGTACATCAAATAGGATCGCCATTCGGGAGACGCTCTCCTTGTACTCCCCGCTAGAAGAAGCTTCTGGCATTACGGGGCAGTTCCTCTCTGTATCATATGGCCGATACTCCGTTCTTTCGGATCCTTCGGCTTGCGTTTATACACGACGAAGAGCAGCAAATAACAGCAACAGCAGCAGTATCATACTACTACTGTACCTGGTATGCCTGGCGCCTGGTTCCTGGTACCCAGCGGTACCCTGCACCATCGAGCTCGTTCTGATGTTGGTTAATTTGCGTCCGAGTCAAAGAACAGGCGGTAGGATAGTCAACCTTGACAACCTAGCTAAAGACTTCCTGCCGGTCGTTGGTGGTCAATTTCAATCTTGCACGTCGGCCCAGACTACCTCGACCCCAGACATAACCCTAACCCTAACCCTACCCCTAACCCCAACCCTTTGGGGGGCTCGAGGCCTGCTGGGGCAGTCACGGCTCCGCAGCATGTTTTGGTGTCGTTTTTTCATGAAGAACCGGGCGGCCGCACGCCGACAGGCCAGCCTCGACCAATCAGACCAACGACCGTCAGGAAGCTTTTTGCCGGCGCCTCCTGCATTTAGATCGGGTTGGTACACGCCGGCTGTCATGCGTGAGGCAAGCGCTCGACGTTCTCGTACGAGTACGTAGCAGCGTCTGTTGGACGGCGTTTCCTGTGCCGTTCTGGCCAAATATATACCAGGTACCTGGTACGGAGCACATACCAGCACCACGTAGGATACCAGGTTCTTGCTCGTGCTGCTACTGCTGCTGTTGTTTATATTACGAATGGAATATTTGACCATTGCACGTTGCGCCGGTATGTCGTATGATGTGATGTGATACCGCGATACCGGCCAGGTGTATGACAAGGGACCGTCGCCATACAAGTCGGTCAGAGCGGCCTTTCGCACCATCGTCAAGGAGGAGGGGACGAGAGCGCTCTATCAGGTCAGAATCTTCACAGCTGCTCTTGCTGATGCTGTTACTGTTTGTCGAGCCTGTTCCGGTGCATGAACACCACAGCAGCATTATATGTAGAGCAGTAGTATCAGCATCACCGATCACCCGTCAACGTTAAAGTGTCGTTCGTCTGCAAGCAGTAGGATACCAAATGTACGAGTGTATGTATTTTTCGAACATAGAGCTAGAGGAGTAGTACTATTAATAGTACCCGCGAATCGCGGGTGAGAAGCGCAAATATACGCCAAACTGCGCTTGATGCGATTGGCGTGCTGAATTCAACCCCTGAGCTTCTCTTCTCATTATTTCGTTGGTGCGGCAGGGTTTGGGCCCGGCGCTGCTTGGGAATGCCGTCGCCTGGGGCGGGTTCTTCTACTCCTACGAGAAGATGAAGGTGCGACGAGGTTTGCAGCACTATTCCTGGTGTGCAAGCCCCTTGGTCCGGGCGTATATAGTGAGGAACCACCACCGCTGTGCTGTTCTCTACAGTAGTGCCCTCTGCATTTTTGTGAATCGGTTGCGCTCCCCAACGAGCGTATTTTTTTGTTGTTGTCAAGCCAGTGATCGGATCCTTCGCGGTTTCGCATTCGTCACAACAGAAGAAAGCCACTTACGGTATTAGTCTCTATATCCCGACTCCGTAGAGGATGCCATTGGTTGGATACTTATTGCCTGGCTTGATGAACCACGGGCGAAGATAAAAGGTTTCTATCAGCCAGACACGCTGGTTTAACCGTGTCCGATTCGCCTCGACTTGTGGGCCTTGGAGGCGCAAATTCTAGCTCACGTTTTTCGCAGGCAGGCGTAACTGTTGTACACAGTACGCTGATCAAGCTCATCAACGCTTGTCCTACTTTCCTTTTCGTTGACGCCTGTGCAGAAAATTGTGGGCACAAAGATTGATGGGGCCGAGTTGGGCCCGATGCATCACCTCGGAGCTGGCTACGTGGCGGGAGCGATAATGGTATTCGCGACAAATCCTGTGTGGATGATCAAAACGAGGATGCAGCTGCAGGATAACACCGCCAAGCCCGGTGCCGTGCGTCCGTACGCAGGGTTGATAGGTGAGACGCCCCTCCCCCCATTCCCCTGTGGTTTTTATCACAACTAAAAAGGCAAGTAAGCTGTGCCATCGAAGCTTTCGTCGAAACCCATCTTTGCAAGCTGCGTGTGATGCTTCGATCGCGCGTGGTTTATTGTTTATTGCAGCGGTACGGAGAAAACCGCCCCTTGCGCGCGCACGAGAGGTCTGTATGTGGTGCGGATGCTTTGCGGGATATATACATGTGATAGATTGAGCTCTATATTAGATAATAGCTCAATTTTACTGTTTTTAGCTTGCGCGCGCATGAGAGGTCTGTGTATGGTGATAAGAGAAGATGGAGCTCTACACTGTAATTTAGTTTTCGCTCTATGTCTTTGTTTTTTTGGCCGGCTTTCTTTTGACGAGGGGTTCGAGTCGGGTGTGCCTGATGTACGCATGTGACGGACTCGGTGCGGATCGTTTTGGAAACGTTGTATGGTCGTCGGCGAGCTCGAGTTTGCGTTTTACAGTTGATGGACGACGCATCGTGACGTCATGATGTTGAGTTCGCTAATAGCCGCATCTGGCGATTGTAGGCGGGTAGACGAGGTGGTGCCGAAAAAATGACCCCTTAAACTCCCCGATGACAATTCAGGATGGTGTGTCATGCAGAAACGTACTGATGATGTGTCGCGTGTGATATCATCAAACAGATGCGGTAAGAACAATCGTTCGCGAGGAAGGAGCGCTGGCGCTCTACAAGGGGGCGGTGCCCGCGCTGTTGCTGTGCGGCCAGGGGGCAGTGCAGTTCGCCGTGTACGAGTGGCTCAAAGCGAGAGTACCGAAGAACAGCGAGAACGTGAGGGGATCGTTGCTTAAAGATCCGCCCAGCAGGGTGCTTTCGGAAGCAGTGTGATACACTGCAGTACTTTTGGTTGTTGGTTGTCTTATCGCTGTTGCAATATAATAGCGCGAGTGCCATCATATGTTTTGGGTCATATCATAGTGCTTGCTTCGCAGAAATTGAGGGTCAAACGAATCACGTGTTTATTCTGTTTAAGGAATTGATGTACATCTCCGATGCGGGGTGTAGCGTTCACCAGGTGTCAAGACTAAAACACGGAGTTATGGCAAGGACTACCCCTCCTTGGTGAACGCCCGATTGGTTTTACGTGGTTGGATTGGCATCGGCCTCGGGCTGACAGTGCCTTCGTGAAACCTGACTGGCCTCAGTATGAATGTCCCCAACTTGCGGAGTCTGCAGAGTTAGCTTGTGATAATCCGCGCGAAACTTGTGCTTCCATGAGGGCGGATGCCGTGCACACGCGCAAGACCTGCGCAGGAGTGAAGTCCATGCTCGCTTGTGCGCGATGATACTGTGCCGATTTCGCCGGAGATGGCCAAATTGTCGGGGGGCGCGGCGAACGAGACCGCGTCTAACCGACCTCCCAATCGCCCCGTCTCTCTGCCGACACAGACGCCGCTGGAGTCGCTCGCTATGGGAGGCGTCTCGAAGTTTTGTTCCACGTTGGTGACGTACCCTACACAGGTGATTACCCCCTCCGCATTGCTGTCATACTTCTCAAAGTTATTGGCTTGGCTTGGCATGGCTTGGTTTGACGTCCGTTGGGGACCCCCTCTGCAATGCCATCATACCCCAAACTGTTAGCTTGGCCTGGCCTGGCTGGGCCGGACGTCTACTGGGTACCTACATGTTTGATTTCGGTGATTTTCCGTTGATTTGTTACCACCGCTGGCACTCGGTGGTAGGTACGGTAGGCGTGTGAACAGAGCTGCGCCGTGGGGCTTGACCTGATAACTCCAACACCACCGCCCGTCCCGACAGCTCCTTTACTAGCATACCCTCCGTCCAGGCTGCTAGAAGATTTTCACGTTTATTAGACAAACATGTTGGCGGGCGTCCAACCTCTCGCCAGCGCGTACTGTAGGCGCCGACAGTGATTTCTGCTGCCACGATTGGTGCCAGAATCACAGTATTACAACAGTTTCCTTGGGGGGGGGGAGTGTCTTGTCCGACTTTGGGTTATAGTTGCACGCCTATCCATTTATTTTTCTGGAAAATGCGGAATCTACTGTATATCGTACGAGTGTCTTTTGTCTGAGCTATTGTGGGACTCTTCCTATACACCCATGCTCCTTTGGATCTACCTTTCTGCATGGGGAAATGCCGTGTCTTGTTTGTTTTTATTAACAAAAGCGTAACACCAGTCGCAGACGTAAAGTCATCTAACTCAAGGTTTATAATTTTTTCTCCCGGATCGCCCGCAATATTAACACCACCAGATCCTGGTATAGTAGGCAGCTCTCCAGGAATGAATCCAGGGTCAACTGGTTTGTGGTTGATGGAATGCCGTCTTCTACCTGCCCGTGTATGTACCCGCAGGTGATCAAGTCACGGCTGCAGCAGCGAGGTACCTCGGAAGAGGTAGAAGCCGGCTCGTCTCGCTATCGCGGGACGTGGCACTGCGCGACCACGATAGCAAGAATAGAGGGCACCCGTGGTTTTTTTAAGGGATGCGTGGCGCACGCGGTCAGAGCTGCACCCGCTTCGGCCATCACGTTCTTCGTGTACGAGGAGGTGCTCAAGGCTTTGGCATAGTTTGTGCTGTCTTCCGTCTTCGGTACTCGCTATCTTTGGTGTAGGGCAGCGCCAATGATACGCGTGGCTGCTGTGTTGTTCCCCAGTGTACTGCTTAGTTCATTAGTTAGGTCAGACGGTTTGTACGAGGTTTACCGATGTCAGCAGCAGGGAATACGAACGCGATGTGTGTTGCAACTTGCAACCGTCTCGTGCATTCGCTATGTTTTTACCATTATAAAAAAAAACATCTTCGTATCATCTCCCTTGCTCAAGGGTGGGTCGTCCATTGATTCGCGAAGTATATTGATATCATAGCACACCAGGTATAGGTAGGAGTGACAATCATCTGCAGCGCGATACCTTTGTACGGCGCGCTTGCGGTGGCTAGGGTTTGTGGGATTTGTTTTCGGCGGAGTGGTCGTCAGCGTACAGCAGCACTAGCTAGACGAAAGTGGGCCATCGCGGAAGACTACTGTTGGGTACAGTACTCACTTTTCGAGTACAGATATATATATATATATATATTTTAAGACAGTTAACCGCGTTTTGTGTTTTATGGGGAAGCGAAGGGAAGCACCCCTTCTATCCCGCATCTTGTTTTTGATCGGTGAAGCAAAAGGATGGATCCCCTCTGTATACAGCAGCAGTAAATGGTTCGTAGCGGCGTTTAAGGAGCAGTGCGAGAAAGCTCGCGTGTGCTCTGCCGTAGAGTATGTACGGATGTAAGAAATGAAAGGGGGCTCCTCCCCGTCGAAAAGTATGGCATGCGTGCGCAGACAAAACCCCTTCGGTCGTTTTGAGACGATTCGTGAGAGCAACGGGTCTAATCCTTTCTAACCACTGCAAAAATGATCCCAAACTAATACCAAGCAGTTTGTCACCCAAAACATGGGTGTAGGTATGATATAAATGGGTGAAGTGCCAGAAACTAGCGAGTTCCAAGACAAGGTCCAAGACCGCCGAGGGTACGGTGGCAGCCACGGATAACACGGAGCGGGCCCCGCTTGTACGGCCGCAGAGGACTTGCATTTTTTTTTTTCCCAACACAAAGGAACAGTGTGGAGGCCACCACGGTGTTGAGATGCTGTACTTAAGAAAAAGGTATAACATCAGCCGTCGACGTATAGTCAACTAACTGAGGGTTTATTTCCGGATCGATATTCCGTCAGTGTGAGAGCTGAGGTGTTCGTCCAAAGTTTGACGATTTGTGACCGCAGAGTACTACGTACCTCGTATGATGATGTTATCACAGTAGCCCATTTCCTGAAATCTAGCCCGTGGTCACATATCGGTGACCGGATGCGGTTTTTGCTGTGAAAACTGCCGTCTGGACTGCGCGCAAGACCGCCAACTCACACGTCCCTTACGTTGTTAAAACCAGCTGCTTTTAAATCTCCGTGGGTGGAATATATATGTAGACGCCGGAAGCTGCGCGACATATTGTACGAGGCAGGCCAGTGGAGGACGTGCTTCCCCAGTAATTTTCTCTCGTCGATGTTACTACGAACGAAGTAGAAGTATGCAGACTAAGCTATAAACTCGTTTGGGCTGGTCGGCGTTATAATGTTGTGTTATCTGCCGGGTTACTTGTGCCGGCGGCTATATCTTATCTTCTGTTTTCAAGAACTTTCCCCCCCTTTTCAACGTGCGACACCCCCCGGGATTTCAAGCCAACCACATCCCGAAGGGGAAGCTTGTACCCTGGTGTATTTTTACAGCACAGCAACAGCGTTAGTTGAAGCAGACGGAACTTCTGAAGCTCGAAGGGTAGCATTTTACTTTCTTTCGTATCGATGACAGCGTATGCGCTGTGAAGCCGACGACTCCGATTTTACCCCTGAGGCTTGCTACGGGTACAGTTGTAGCCTCAGACACTAATAATAGCAGAGCCTTGCCCGTTTCTACCTAACCTCCCTCATTTAGTCTCCACATGGATCTAACACTTATGAAGATAACGACACTGGCTGATGTGGATTGGGCACTTAACCCTCCCAGAACTGCAAAATTATCCCACACTAACTCCGAGCAGTGTGGTTCCAAAAACGTGGGTGAAGTTGGCAAGGGGTTAACGTACCAACGAACCCTCCTCCCCCCCTGATGCAACTCATAAGATGATACTCTACATATCAAATATGATCTGGCATTTTTAAATACCAGCAGATGGGCAACTATTTAACAACAGAGCAACGAACTTTCATGTCATCTTTTCGTCATACATACCTTAACGCGGGGCATCTACTCAACAACAGCGCGATAAACTATCATGTCATCTTCGCGTCAACATCGCCTAACGCGGGGCGTCCACTCGAAGCCTCGACCTTGATGCCTCGCCGCCGCGCCCACCCTCCCGTTCGCGACATGTGATCGCCCAGCGTGCGGTACGGACCCTCTCGCGCCTCGTTTGTCATCGCTGCGGCCCCGCTGCTGCTCGGCAGCACGAACACCTCTGTCGCTTGCGAGGGGAACGGCCAGCCGGGCGGGCGCAGCGCGGCGGGCTGCAGGCCGAACTGAAACTTCCCGGCCTTGCCTCCCTTTGTCTGAGCCTTCGCTTGCGCGCTCGCATCGAAGAACAACTCCTCCCACTGTTGCGCCGGCACGAGACATGCACCGTTTCAAAATCACGGCAAAATGCAAGGGCACGGAGAGCGGAGGGGTCGCGCAGGGGTAGTTTGGGTGGATTGTTGGCGACGTGTGGGATAGGGTGGTGATTACGATATTTTCTTTCTGGGAATGTATGTGCAAACAAGCGCCGGGAGAATGAACTTGACGGACTACCAATAGGTCGACTTTCTTACCACAAAGCTTACGTCCGAACACAAAATGTGGTCGAACAACAACAGCTGGCCGACGCGTGAAAAAAAGACGGACTTTCGTACCTGCCGCTTTCCCCCGAATGCGACGACCTTCGGAAACCCGGCTTCGACAGTACCGGTAACTTTTGCGTCGTACGCAGCACGGTCTGCTAATGTCGTACTAGTCGGCTCCATTTTCACTGCAGTCGGCTCCGTTTTTACTGCTGCTGTTGCTGCTCCTGCTGCCGACGGCGCTGCATTCGCTGCCACCACTGTAACGTGGGCAACCGTAGCCGCCGCACGCCCAGCGTGCGCGCTCAAGCGGTCGTAAAAATCTTGGCGCCAGGCATGCAGTTCCGTTTTCTTGAACTCGCTGGAGACGGTACCGGGGTGCGAGAAGCCCTGGAGACGAGACAAAACAAACACAGCAGACGGCGTTGCGATGTGATTTGTTGGTGATTAACGACGGTGGAATACCAGCCTTGCATGCTAGCGAGCGCTGTGAGGACGGCTGGGTTCGTACTCCCTTTGAATCTTGACTGCGAACGTTCGGCATATCAGGTGTATACAGCTTCAAGTACGTCAAAGGCATTTTTCACCAATGAACGCATGCATTCATGGTGAATGCTGCTGCCTGCCTTCGGGGGGCATGATATTGTTTGAGCAACAACTTCTTGCGATCATCTCATCCAGACCGACCGACTCAAGTTTACCTGGTACACTTTAACTTTCGGACGAGAAACTGAAAGATAGCGGGACCGCGCTTCACTTGGTGACCGCACACTCAAGCGTATCATGGATTTTCCAACGCAGCTTTGAGCAACCTTCCCCCCTACAGCCTTACAGCTTACCGGGTACCATTACCTAGAAAAAGATTACGTACTCGTATCAGATTTTTAGGCTGATCTTGCGAAGAAGCTGCCGTGTCGCTGTGGACGGCGACTCTTTGGTCGTCTCCGCTTGTTCAGAGGAGGTTGTACAAAAAATACTCCTTGTTGCGTGTTGTGCCTTCTTGTGTCCACGGAGCATCGGTCTTCCGCACGGTACGTAACATGTACTGGTATGGGTATAGGAGAGCACGGCCATGGGCTATGACGGTAAGTCTTACCGTCGTGCGAGTAGCTCACACAGGCGCACGGCTTCCAAGAGACAGACCAACGCCAACAACAAACAAACAGGCAGCAAGCGAGCAAAGAAGCAAGAGGCACACAACCAAGCCGTTCTCACCACATCCGTAAAGCCCACGCCGCACTGGATGGGGCAATCGTCGTCGTCGGACGCCATGAAGCCGGGGGGAACGATGCCGGCCGCCGAGAGAAGTTTCCACATGCGATTGGAAGGGTTCGCGTAGTAGTGGCCGAGCTCCCACGCCTTCTCGCTCGGGTTGTGGCCGACGATTATCAGGCGGAGCGGCCATTCGGGCTCGCCCGGGGATCTGGAGGGTGGTGTACGATATGTGAGGGAATAAAACCGGAGCAAGCATAAGACTCAATAAACGTTCGTAGCGACCGGCAAGATCGAATTATGCTCAAGATTTTTGAAGGTTTTCAGTGAGATCTGTACAGCAGTATGAGAAGCATGATAGTGGTACTTCTGGCGTAGCATGTGTAAAACGTGCGTGGAAATGGGCTAGTACGAGATGTTTCGTTCAAAATGCGCCCCTTCCAATGGCTGCAAAAAGCACCCGCGTGCGAAGTCAGACCGTGAACCTGTTGGCGCACTGAACTATACACTGCTGTGCTCTCGCGCAGAAAGGGGGTGGTAGTGGTGTGTACCTGCAAACTAATAGTCGTGCGCTAATAGTCGTGCGCTACAGTACTGAAGTGCTGGAGTGCCTCGCTCGAAGATGGTCATCGTGCGGAGAAAATTGAAAATTGGAGGTTGGGCCGCGAGCGTGCACGCATGATAGCTAACGCATGATCATAACGTACCAAGCAGCAGAAGCACCGCATTCCGCAGCAAACGAACAGCAGGGTCTCGTACCTATACTTCTCCAGGAGCCCCTTCGGCGGGTTCTGTCCATCGCGAGGCTTGCTATCAAGAACGGTGCGTATCTTCTTCGCGGGCGAGCTATCGAAAGGCCGTGAAGGCGCCTGGTGGAAGCTCGAGGCACCCCTGCTACTGCTGTCTGCTGCTCCTGTTAGTGTTGCTGCCAAAGCAAATCTGGCAAAGGGGTTTGGATTGGCACTCGGCGAGGACATCGCGTTTCCCAAATACAGCGCGCGCATCCGCAGATCAGTAGAAGTTCTTGGATGGACAGATATCAGGAGAGGCACTCGTGACGCGCTCAATAACACAAGCACCAACAGCAGCGTGGCAGCCCAATTGATGCCGCGTGTCTGCTGTTTGCTGGTGCGATCAGGCCGCAAGCGAGGCAAAAAAATGCGGCGGAATTCCGATTTCAATAATCCCCGACATGAAAACGCCTCCCTGAAAATGAGTTCGTGGATGGTAGGTAGGTAGGCCCATTGGCAGGGCACCCTCTTCCTTGTACCTCTGGTGAGCGGGCTCTGGGCTATCCACCGTAGAGAAGGGGACTAGGGTTGATTGCTGTCGTTATCTGGTTGCGGAGGACAAAGATGCGAGAAGAATGGCCACCACGGACCTTGTTTGGGCGCCATAGGCGTCCCCACCTGCGATCCACCTATTTTCATCTCTCACCATTGCCATAGGCTCTCCAAGTGCTGCCGGCGCAGGGCTCCTCCACTGCTAGCACGCGAGAGTTCGGGAGGGAGCTTGCCCATGTCTAGGCAGTATGGCCACGGAATCGCTCGGATACTTGTTCCCCTCACGCTGTCTTCCTTGTTTGCTTTGCTTTGCTTGTTGCGTCGGTCGTCCGCCTCGCAGACACCATGGGACTCCAGGACTACCGGGAGGCTGAGCAGGTGTGTTCACCAGCACCAGTGCTTGGCGTGGGGTGGGGTGGGGGTGGTGGTGGTAGTGGCAGGAGGTGCTCGGGGACGGAATGGATGGACGCTATGATATAGCCGGAAAGAGACCTAGGCAGTATTCGCGTAGATGTCGTAGGCTTGACGTAGTCATTATCTGATGTTGTTTTGCTCAGTTGGGGGCGTGAGGAGTGCGATAGAGACGCGCAACGAAGCCTTTTCGCACGTCTGTGAGAGACAACGCAGCAGCATTTCTTGGGGAACGCAGAAACGCGTTTTTTAATAGCCAAGATTCTAGCCAAGATGGTGTAGTACCTTGCACCTTTTGAATACAGTAGCAGTCAGTGACGGTGTATATTTTTGTTGCCCTGCTGTCGCTCAACCACACGGCAGTCGTTTCAAGTACGAGTAAGTCTCACCCCGCAGGTGGGATGTTAGCAACGATGTCGGTTGACGGTCTAGTTTTGATCCGTCAAGGCCTCTTTCGATGTAGTATACTAGGTTTAGTGTGAAGTATTCTTTGACGGCTGTCCGCTGAAGGGCAAGAAGAGTGCCGTCGAACGACATGTTGGATGTTTTTAGGGTGAAGTCGGCGGTTGCCCTAAAATGATACCGGTATGGGCGACAGACAGCGCGCGTAAAATCTACGTAGCTCCGATAGAGTGGCACAGCCATCTTGCGTGGACGTCCCCATTTGGCGGAATTAGCCAAGCAAGCTGCCTAACCCCCCTATACACGGCAACAGCAGCGGTGCTATGTACCAGGTACCGAGTATACCGGTACGCATTTACGTGGGACAGCTACTCGTACAGCAGTATACTGAGAACTGAAAGGCAGAAGCAGCATGTCAAAGTGTAAAAACAGCCTCAACGTCATTGGTCAATCTTTTTCTGCGCCCGATTATGGTTCGAGAATCTCCTGCTTCCTCTTTCTGGTTACAGCAAGACGATACTCGCCCCTTTTCTTTTCCACGAGCAGTAATCTGGTACTAACTAACCGCCGACCATCGCTACTTGACCGTTATCTTGTGAATGTGTTTCTCTCTGTTTCGATACAACAGCACGAGAAGGCGTACCAGAAGCAGGATGCCGTCTTCGTGGGAGCGAAGCGTGTGCTCGGCAAGACTGTCGCCAAGGTGCGATATATAAGATTTTTAAGTATGATGCATAACGCTTTCCCAACAAAATAGAGTACCAGGTGCCAGTAAATCTTCGTGAGCAACCGAACAGTGACGCGAATTCGAATTAGGTTCTACGGCTCAAGCTCGACGAGGATTTAGTTGTGTGCGCAGGCAGCTACTGTGTACTGTTGTTGGCCGTTCAGAGAAGGCTGGACTCGAAGGCAGTAGTAAGGCCATGCGCGGCATGGACATCTCATACCTACGTAGTCTACCACAGGCCGAGAGGAACCTACGGTAGTTATACTGCCTCAATTAATAGTATTATGCCATCGATAGCGCCTCTTCGAAAAGAGGAAGCAGCCGGATGATACATACACTCTCGATGCCCCCGCTGCAATCGCTTCTACTGGCCACGAAAAGAAAGGTAATAAGATAATGCCTGTCCTCTGTCCTCGCTTTAGCAACATTACGAGTAGACTAAATACACACCAGGTACAGCACCATGCGCGCCTTCCTCCCCCACCGTACGGGTTGTGCGGGGACGCGTTGTCGTGGGTTTCAGGTTGGGAGCGATGCGTGTCTCGCTACTGATGCCAGAGGTAAATCAGACGCCGCGATTTCTGTTGCCTTTTTGTAAACTGGGAGGGCGGGTTGTGCTGTTTTTTGCACGTACCACGACGAGACACCTCAGCTGTTAGATCGAGATTTTCGTCGGAACTCATGTCTAGATGCTTTTGTACTTTTGACGTCCGCATCTTCCTGTTCTCGTCTCTGCTTTAAAAAAATGGAACCCGACCGGGTGTAAGTTGACATGGGAGAGCCAGCCTGGAAAATAAAAAAAAACTAAGTTGCATGTTCTCTACATGCTCGTACGTATAAATAGTTTTTCCTCTTCACCTTAATGAAGTGTTTTTTCTCCAGCTCACTCAATGTTTGTATAGCCCTCTTGACGGGGTGTTTTATGTGCCATATTCGGGACGCGTACCTGTACGAGTATGCATTTATAGCGCCAACGTATGATCAGCTTGATGGTAGGATGAGTCTTGACGGTGACGAAAAACCGGAACGGACTCTAATCATAAGAGTCTCTGATCGGCGCAAGCTGTCTGAAGATTCAACCCTTGGCTGTCCGAGTCCAGACTCTCCCCTTGTTACCTTCTTGTGGCTATTAACATGCCGATGCACCCACTATCTATAGAGTAGAGGCTAGTTTGGTTGTATAGAGTGTATTGAGTTCCTACACTATTTCGTGAACTATTTTAAGTACGCCTCCCGTTCTGGGCGCATTTCAGTGCTCGCGCTATTTTGCCACGCGGCGTGCCTTTTTACACTTTAGCTGCATGATACGGACAACAGTGGTACTTGCCGTGAAAAAAGATATAAAGATGGCCTTATTTTCATGAAAGGATGATCTTATTTTCACGCGGTATCAAACGGGAATGTATCAAGGCTGTCTGATCACTCTGAAGGGACATGTGAAGACCGTTTCGGTGTTGATGTTTCTGCCCAAACTGCTCTTGCATTATCGGATAGAGACGTATGTTTCCTGCCCACCCCCCCCTCTCTGAACTGTGTATTCTACCAAACTATCCAGCTCTCTTGCCGCCTACCCTCACATACGAAACCGCTGCGGTTCGGCACGCGGTTGTCAAGGCCATGCTCATTCCCAGTAGGGGTTTGACGTTCTACAAGATCCATGATCGATCGCCATCGATAACAAATTCCCCGTCCGAGGCTCGCACAGGAATCCGTTACCGATCGTGATGAGTCGCGCGCCCTCATGAATGTCGCACCCTCCCTGGAGATGATCATTGCTTTGGCATTTGTATTCGTACGCGAAGTATGCATGTTAGGGTCATGTTCATCCTCGATGGGGTTGGAAGTTCCATCGTGCAAGGCGCATTGTCTATATTTCTATTGCTCTTGACTGTCGAAGAGGCGTTTGCTGTCCGGGGTTTGGACGGGAATGGGTTATGTATCGATGGCGATGAGTTATGTGCCTTGAAGAAAGTCAAAACACCTTATGGGGAAGAGAATGAATGACCTTGCCATTCGTGTGCGTATGTTGGGGTCCATCCCCAATAGTGTTGGATGTTGTTTATACAGGGCCCTTATCGTATTGCTATCGAAAAGGCGTCGGCCGTCCGGGGCTTGGACTGGAAGGCGTTATCGATGGCGATGAGCCTGTATGTATGTATGTATGTATGTGTCTTGGTGAATGTCGAACACCTTCTGGGAATGAAAATGACCCTGGACAATCGCGTGTGTCAAAAGTCATCCTCATCCTCGGTGAAGTTGGACGTGCTCCAAGGCACATTGCTCATCGTCATTGAAAGCAGCGTCTTCTCGATGGCGATGATTCGTGTGTCTTGTGGAGCGTGCAACACTTCCTGGGGATTAGGATGTTCACATTCGCGTGCGGAACTTAGTACAGGGGTGAGGGTAGGCGGCAATAGAGCTGGAAATGTTGGGAGAGTGGAAGAGGGGGGTGAGGGGGCGGTGGGTGCACTGGCCGCGTTTCCGTCGGTTGGGTGATGGTCAAACCGGCCGAAGGGGCTGCTTCGCTTGGACCTCTTTGTCACGGTGACTGCACTGCTTTGCCTCCTTCGTCATGACCTCGTTTAGCGGTTGGCTGGGTTTGGAAACTTGCAGATCAATCCTTACTGCTCCAGTGACAGCATACAGTTTGATACCTGGTACCTCTTACGGATCAGTTTCCCTTAGCAAGCCTTTGAAACTGCAAATCGGTCCTTGATTTTCAAAGCCCAAATGGTATGATTGATGCCTAGCACGATATGGTGTCCCCTAATAATTCGTCGTTCGGAGTCGTAGTTTGATTTTATTTTTTAATTAGCGGGGTGCATCACCGCTTGCGGAGGACGATGGGAGTGTGAGGCGCGTATGATACACAGCGCCAGGTTGTGAGCAGCGTGATGATAGGATGAGTCTTGACGGTGACGAAGAACTGGAACGGACTCGTAGAGTCTCTGACAAGCGCAAGCTGTTTGAAGATTCAACCCTTGGCTGTCCGAGTCTAGACTTATCCACTTGTTGTGCCTGGCAGTAGTTGAGCGAAGCGCTGCAGCGGTGGTAGGGAGCGCTTGGGCAGTGACGAAATATAACGGACTAGAGTTTCTGAATCAGTGAAAACTGTCTGAAGATACACCCTTGGCTGTCCGAGCCCTCGTTTACATAGCACTCTCTTGCCTTCGCGTATGTTTTGGTATCATGCTGGCCGTAAATTGGTTTTGGCCTTTTTTTGCGCCGGTTTCAAACCCCTTCTGAACTTTAACGCTCGTTTTTTGGGATGATTCACTTGGATTTAGAATGGCGTCATTTCTTCAGTGGTAAAAAGGTTCAAGGCTCAAAATAAAACGAACGGCCATTGTCAGTCAAGTATTCGTTAGTTAGTCGGTTTTGATTGTTTCGGACCTGATCAGAGGCTCTCTACCCACACAACACGAGCTCTGTGTCTCGAGAATCTTTGTTAGGCGCTCCGTTGGTGATCCCCTATGTCACCGGTGTGTAGCGATGGCTAAGGCGAGGCAACAGGGCATGGAGCTGTGAAGCGCTCGCCAGGAACGGTGGCGAGGGTTCGGTAGGCTCATGAGAGGAAATAATATCACTCGTATTCCAGGATTTGTGGACATGGAGGAGGGAACGCGGCGATGACGAAGTAGAGTAAACGGACTAGAGTTTCAGATCAGCTTCGCTGTTTGAAGACAACGTGCTTTTAGTCCGAGCCTTCCGTTCCTCCCCCCCCCTGCCCCCTCTCACCCCCTTAAAAATATCAACCTTAAATTCACAGTGTTTATTGCCTTGCTACCCCAACATGTATCTAGTCGCGTGCTACGATTTTCGCGAATTCCTCTGAACGAACTATATACCGTGGGAGGGGGGGGGAAGTAAAGTTAACGGACTAGAGTTTCAGATCAGCCTCGGCTGTTTGAAGACAACGTGCTTTTTGTCCGAGCCCCCTATGTTCGTCCTCTCTCTCTCCTCCAGGGATTGATAGTATTCTTTCTTCGTGTTTGATTGGGGGGTATTGAAGAAATTCGGCGATGACGATGTAAAGTAAACGGACTAGAGTTTCTGACCAGCCTCGGCTGTTTGAAGACAACGTGCTTCTTGTCCGAGCCTCTTTTTTCTTCCTGCCCCCATCCTCCTTTTAACGAAGTCGCCCTCAGCGCGTCTCGCCTCGCTGCTCCCTCCACCTTTTTGTCGCCCTTCTCTGAACGGGGTCATCCCCACTGCTCGAAATATTTAGCTTGCCATATGGTACAGACGAACGAGGGGGGGGGGGGGGGGGGGGGGTTTGTTTTTTCCAACCCCACTAAACTAACCT
>JBBMKB010081177.1:0-12453 GCA_037833945.1 Alaria marginata
CCGGCAGTTCCTCACTTCAGGAGCTCAACCGGTCAGGAACGTTTGACCCCAAAAAGTGCAACCCCTACCGTGGGATGCCTCCCAAGGGTGTGATATACAACGTCCCCCGGTGATAAATTGGGTGGTCATATAAAAACGCAACGCCGAGCAAGATGACATACTCTAGGGGTGTGAAAAAGGGGGGGGTGATAAAAGTGGCTACAAAGGACTGCCACACTACGAGCACGCTGCGGAGTCGCGCGACAGCCCCTGCCGACCTCGACCCCCCCCAAAGGACTGGGTACAGGGTTTGGATTAGGTATAGGGTCGTGTTGGTCTCTGGGCCGACGTGCAAGATTGAAATTGACCACTAACGACCGGTAGGAAGGCTGTTGCCGTGCCGGTCTCGCTTGTCGCGGGAGCAGACATCTTGGGGGTGTCACGTCATACCAACATTGAGTCATGACACAGCAGGGGGTGTGGTATACAACGTACCCGGGGGATAAAATCGGATGTCATCACCCGGGTGGTATACTCCAGGGGTGTGGTATGTGGTATACAACGTCCCGGGTGGTATACACCGTCGTATACGGGTAACACTACTACTGTATCGACAAAACCTATACAAGTACTGCACGTACGTACGCAACACCGGTACGTATACCGGTAACTTGAGCAAGCGCCAAGGAGCACGGAGGCCACTGGTCGATTGCTTGCTCACGGGCTGCGCTCCGCTCGCGATGGCTGGCTCTTGTTATGCTCCGCACCGCGAAATCGGGCGTGCGTTGCGACTAGCTTGCAGGGTGGGCATCTCTCTGTCTATATCTCCGTCTCGAGATTTTTTGTTACACTCGCTTGCGAGACACCGGGTACGGCACTCGTATATACCACAATATACTTCAACATGCGATATAGCGATATACAGAGTACGGTACTCTTTACCAGTGGGGTATGATACCCGATTAAAGAGCCCCTCGGGAGAGGCAAGTGTTACCACTCTTAACTCAGATTTGGCATCATACCTGGTACGTATAGGTTTTAGAATTGGCGTCACAAGCATAAATACTTATGGTACAGTATAGGCGCTACAAGGCGTGATAAGTAGTGATAGGCCGATTTACCCGCTCCGTTTTATCTTATTCTGGGCGCTCTTGAATCGGGTACCCCACTACAGCAGTTGTTTACCAAATATACTTCACCATTAATAATCTGGTTTCAGCTACAGGAGTCATACAGTACCGGCCCGCTGATAAGAAACCGAGATGTTTGTTTTAGGCTGGGTTTCTTATTTGAGAAAGGGTCTGTCCCACACTAAATTCAGCATAACAGCTGTCCACTTTCTTGTTTCCCCGTCATTTTTAGGCTGAGTTTCTTGTCGGTCTCTTTCTTATGAGAAGGCCGGTAGTGTATTCATTGTTGGTGTTGTTGGAGGTGGTGGTGTTGCTGTTGGTGGTGTCGTCGTCGTCTTGACGGCTACCTATTAATAATACTTCGTTACCTGGTATTTCGTTATTTCTACTTCGACATTTCGGTTATTTCTCCAGTATAAAATATGTGTATAATAACTCATGCCAGGTATATATACAGCAGTCGCCAACAGCGTCCAGCACACAGCACACCCACCACGACATCACACGAGAATAATAACAAGATCAAACCACGAACAAAACAAATATATACCATCATCGGATGATGATGCCGATGCTGACCGTACGACAACTTGCCACCGGTAAGTCTACGACTCGTATAATACATCTAATACTAAATACGGAGCGGAACTATCGAGAGGGTCAGGCCCGAGACCTGATACCAGGTACCAGGAATGACATATTTTCCACGAGGAAGTCCACGTGCCCCGGGCGGGACGGATTGGCTGGCCCCTCCCACCCCGGAGCCACCCAACATCTCGGCCCAACCCCATGGCCAAAGCCACCAGTCAGCCAATCAGCATGCGACGACAGCTCAACAGGTCAATTGTCACCCCTGCTGGATAAATGAGCTGGGGTTCGATACCTGGCGCGCTAAAAAAAACAAAAAGGAAAATTCTGAGCGTTTTTCTAGTGTCACTGAACGCGCGAGAGCATGAGTTAGCAAAACTACTTATATTATACCAGGTAGTCTTTATACTACTTCTGCTATTTTTTAAATCGACGAGCAGTGGGGACGCTAAAAGCACTCTATGATATGCGCTATACAAACGAAGGCAATCACGGCGGGGGGGAGAGGTCAAGGGAAAACGTCTGATAGCACGAACACGGCTTGTCCAGAAGGCCGGCCGCGAAAGATAAAAAAAACTTCTCGCGCGAGTTGATCCGGAAAATAGAAAATACCAGGTACAGCTTAGTGGCGATGAAAATAAACAACAAATGAACGCAGGTGGTTACTAGTGTAGTAGTTCGAGTCTGGCTCGTCGAAAGTCTCCTTCAGACTGGCACGCCGACATAACCCACCCCCCGATTTGCCGATCGATTTGAAAGTTGTCGACGGCTGGTGATGATGTGATTTTGAACGAAGCTCTCAAAGCCGAAATAGCCACCAGCTTCCTTCACGAAAACATTAAAAAAAAACAAGCCGAAACAAGAGAAACTGGTGACTGGTGACAAAGAGTCGATTTTGGCGCCAACAACTTTTTGGTTTTGACCCTCGTTTAGTTTGCAATGTACCCGGGGTTTTCACCCCGGGTACCGAATTAGGGTATAATACCTGGTATGTGATAAGTGTTTCTGTCCTGTGTCTCCTAGTCTGTGACTATTATTGGTAGAGCACTTTGATCGTATCTCTCCGCCAAGGATGATACTGTACATCAGTACGGACACTGGGCGAGTTGGTGTTGGTTGTCGTCGGTAGAAATAACAGTATCATACCGCAGCAACGCAACCAGCAACACCAACAAGACGAGCACCACACGACCTTCCTGGAGGAGAGGAGAGCACACTGAACTTACGTGCGCTGTTCATAACTCATGTACAGAACATATCAAAAGTCTGCCTTCTTCGGTGACGTGACGTGACTGCATACCCTGAGGCTCCGAGTGCCGAGTAGCAGCTCCCCTCTCTCTCTCTATCGAGTGCATCATGAACAGGGCAAACTAACCTCGCCGACAACTACAACTACTCGTACAGCAGTAGTAGTCCATTTACTCAGAGGAGCAAGCAGTACTCGTCGATGGCTGCTGCTGCGCGGCGGGAAAGTACAAACGCTAATAACGAGTATACGTACGTATAGTTACAGGGTTAGTCTCGCTATCAGTTATCAGCTTATACTCGCTATACCCTGTCTGTCAGCTACTACCAGCTACTTGTCTGTGGTATCAAACATTTTATATCCATCTATCTGTTCTGTCCATCCAACTCAATCTATTCGCAGCATGTACGGGTGTCTAGCGATGTTGTTGTCCGACCATCCCATCCTTCACGTTTACGTTCATCATCCGCACGTACCCCAGGTTAGCATGCGACGATTGGTTGGACCCCGCAGAGATGCCAGCTCTCAAGTCGAACCCCTTCGCAGACACCAGGGTCTCCGGTAGCGCCGCCGTGCCCTCCATCGTTCCGTCGACCTCGGCACGACCACGACGCTGTGCGAGCGGCCTCCCTCCCTGGGCAAGGAGGGGAAAAACAGCGGAGCATGCAGCAGTGATGCGTGATGCAGTATACACTATGATGACCGCAGTGGCTTCCGTGGTCTCTTGATGTCGGAGGGCCGAGAAGGTTCTCGTGGAGCGTGGAGAGAAAAAGAGATACATAGATACAGCCGTAGATAGCTCTATATATTAAATACTAGTAAACAGCATGAAAAGGTCTAGGATCTGAATAATATACTGTAAATAGTATTGAATTGTCGAGGTTCGTACAACAAAATCAAAAGTGCCTTGTTTGATCGGGGTCTCGGAGAAGAAGCAACGGCGATTTTTAGGTCAAAAGCAAGAGGCGCTCTAAAAGGAAGCTTGAACGCGGTACCAGGCTCACCTAGGACAGCAGACGCTCCGGTGAACGCTACACGTGGAGCAACGCAAAAGAGCAAGCCTAGATGCCGCCGCGACTGCTGTTGTTGCTGCTTACTTGCGGTGGATGTGTGATGATAATTTTTTGGGTCCGTGGTCTCTCTTCCATGCTTCTCTTCACGGAGATTCGATATTCGATAGTTCTTTTTCCAAATACCCAAGCGGAGATCTGAGATCTGGCGGAGATGCAAAGAGTCGGGGAGGGGGAGACCGATGATGATCGGAGAATGGCCGCTTAGTTAGGCCGCATTTTCGAAACGGTCGTTTCGAATTTCGGGGGATCGAGAAACGTTTTTGTTGTCTGTTTTCATTGAAAGTTTTCAACATGCGACGGCACGCCACCAAAGGACACTTGACACGCAACACTTCACCACGAGACCAACTCGTCAACTGCCGTCAACACTCAATGCACACACAGACGACACCCATCGCATCACCACATCGTCGACTTCGAAACAAATAAAAACAAGTACGAATAAATCTCAATATTCTTCATGGATTCATTCAGGATCGGATATTTTAGGTTGCGTCGTACGATAGCCTGCTGCAGACGAGCGTAGGGATCTCGAATGCTGCGCGTGAGGAAATGGGCACGATGAGGACGGCTCCAAAACTCGTCGGGCGCTAACGTATCTCGCGATCCGCGAGTAAGAGCAGCGACCTCGAGCGAAACAACTTATTCTCGAAAACAGGACACCGCCGAACCGACAGGTACGGCCAAGGTGTGATGAACACACAACACCGCCGTGGTTGTATGAGGCCAAAAGCCATTTTCCCTTCCCACCGCCAATTGTCGTTCAGTGCGGCGCGGCGCTAGACGTTCGTCCATTATTAGGTGTATTCGTCCGAGTACATCAGCAGACTCGACTTTGTGCATGGCACAAAACCCGCAAGCCACCTACGGCTTTAGCCACTGCTGCGTTACTATTACTATTATCCCAACAACAGCGAAAGCCGTAGGAGTACCGGTACTTACACATGCCAGTACAGAGTACAGCACCTAAACAAGCATCACGGACAGAGAGATCTAATCCCAGTATTTGATACAAAAGTACGAGCATTTTGGTATTAATAGTAAGAAACGTCAATAAGCATCACGGACAGAGGTCTAAATCCCAGTATTTGATACAAAAGTACGAGTATTGTTGGTATTAATATATAGTAAGAAACGTCAATTTTACGTCGAGGCTCAGGTTCTTATTTTGTCGCCACCAGCGAGCACAGGCTACTTTGGCTACGAAGTATATGGGATTTACAGCGGTATGGCATCCGACCCTGAACATCGTTTCTTCTAGGCCAAATTTCTTATCTATGTACCGGTATCGTCATAAAACGAGCCTCTTCGAATTTCTTATACGCAGACGCCCCCTGTATATCATACATACACCCGAGCCTTTTGCTTCGCGCGTTGCCATTTGTTGGAGGAGCTAAACCACGACGCCGCTGCCGTATGCGTGTGTGGTATTGCCACCTTTGAACACACCCAAGCCGCGCGATGCCCTAATGCATCGGTGGCTTGTTAGTGTTGTCATAGAACCGCGCGATGCCCTCACGTACAACGGTGGGTTATCAGTGTTATCCGTGTTACAGTAGCGAGAGCTGTGCCCTTCGACGTGTTGCGTCACCTACGATGGGAGTTTAATTTTCTCGTCCACCTCCACTGTGTGCGTGATGGCGTTCATCTGCGAGCCCCGGCTGTTTACTTCTCTCTGTGCTGTATGAGTAGACTATCTCGAAGTCGGGGGAATGGTACAAGCACTATGGCTGGATAATAATGTCGCGTTTTGTGTGCGATTGATGTTAGGACTCCCCGTCCAACTCCTTAGGACTCCCCGTCCAACTCCTCGTTGCCTCGGGGAGTGTGTAATTGCAACACTGGACCTGCTCGTACCAAGCCGCGCGCTCTCCGTTCTTCAGGCAACAACCATGCTCACACCGATGCCGTTCGATATGATCACCTTGTGGCTCCACTGATTTCCGTGTTATACATTCGGAATCCTAATCTACCTGACATCCTCAATTGACGCACCAATATATTATCTCAAAGTCCCAATAGTTTGCTGCTTTTACCCCTTCAGAACTCTGCCCCCGATTTGTGGATACACTACTACTTGAAAACAGAGTGCAGACGAGTGTTAGGATAGGGGTACAACTTGTAGCGTTTCTCGGCGAAAACATTTCTAGCTGGCGGCCATTGTCAAAAGAGAAGCTATATACCCAACCCCAACCGTTGGGATACCGTTTGTGTGGCTTGCAATGGTTTTCGTCGTATATTATAAAAAAATAAAATACTCTTCGTACAGCTGTGAGAGCGAAAAAAATGGTCGAATTTCATCTTTGCAAGCTGTGTGTGATACTCCGATCTGTTAATGAAGCCATGAGATTGTTAGCTTGTTTCCGCTTTCATTTTGACTTATCAAAGTCAGTGTTCGGATGGGGTACGTAGGGAGCGCCTGAAGTGAGGGCGCTACCCCTTATCATAGCAGGCGTCTGCAACCATTTCGGTAGTGCTGTACTGTAGTATAAGGGCTAAATACTACGCGTAATGGCACGGCCCCAGCGCAAAGTGGAACGCGATGTTTACGGTTGGACGTTCACGGCATCGCCGTCACCTGCACGCAGAGGTAAACTACTCGACGAAACACTGCGTATGCATATTGTACGTTCAACCGCAAATGAAAACACTGCTTGTCCGCTCGTTTGGCCGTGTAGATGGCCCATGCGGATACCGCAAAGGTGGCGTGCTCAACGGGTCCTCCTCGTACTTTGAGCTTGAATCGAGGACCTGGCATCGGTATTAACACCGTCTCCGCCGCCCCAGCTGCGGGCTACAGGGACATCGAGGCAAATTCAGTGGCATCTCCAGCATGTAAGTTTTGAGCCGAAATAGCAATACTGCCAACCGTTACGTCTGGCCCAACGCAGGAGGCGGGCTGTTTATACCCCATAAGCCCCTACTATTAATAGCCTCTTCACAGAGGGTGCACTGCATCCCCACAGCATAGAGTACCGACTAGCTCAAACGCCTTAGTATCGAATGTAGAACATCTCGTGCGACGGGCAGCCTAAGGATTGGTGGGCGGAGGATGGCTTGATTTCCTGCGAGACGTAGGCGGAATCGCGAGGCAAATCGACGCGCACCCTCTAATGGATCCCCGATATCGGTGGCATACTACAATACAGCAGTCGGCATAAAATACGGCAGCTTTTGTGACAGAATTCCCGTCCCTTACGTTTCTATTTCCCGTTAGGTGCAGATCCACAGACTGCTCTCACAGTTTCGTGGTCTTATCCACACGCTTAAGTAGCACGAAGGACTCGTTCTACGATAGACCCTCCACAAAACCAGCGATTTCTTTAACGAACGTTTCATGGCTGCCCGACACGAGGAAGGATGTTACGAAAAGTAAATCTTCATTTATTTTCTTGTTTTGGAAAGGACTATCGAGCGATGACGACGGGGTGGCAAGGGGTACCGTATTTCAGGAGATAGGGTGTGAAGCTGGTTTCGAAACCGGCGATTTCGTTAAAGAAGTTTGGGGGGTTCTATCGTAGAACGAGACGAAGAAGCTTGATGAATGGGTCACAAGGAGGCACACTACAAGAAAATATATGTATAGTCTTTTGCCGTACCTATTGGACTAGTCGGTTTCCCTCCGATCGATGCCTCGCCGGTAAGAACAATCTGACTATGCCACGCGGCACAGTGTTAGCTCTATATGTGCATAACCTCGTCTCGCTTAAGCGTGTCGCTATTGCAAGAACAATCCAAATCTGATTGCAAATTATTTGTCCCTGAAATATGGACAAGGTAGAAGGAATCTGGACAAAGCAACTTTATGGCTGCGTAAATCGGCAACATGTACACTAAGTCATTCATCGTTCAAATTGGAACGTCGAGGTCGAGCCTACCCGGGATTCGCGTGAACGAAGACTGCAGCGCGGCCGCCGATCGCGACATGAAATCGATAAAAAAAAAAAACAGAAAACCTCCTCTGTAGTTTGCCCTCCCGATTTCAACCCGAGTTCTGTCGACCGCCTACGACATCCAACCGCGGCATGAGCCCATTTCGTCGACTAAATATTTGATAGTTTCGTGTATCTCCATACTCCATCTTTTCGTACACACTCTGAGCCGATCCCATTTCGTCGACTCAATACTTTATGCTTCGTTGTGTCCTCTTACTCCATACTTTTGCTCACCCTCTCGGACGATCGTATTTCGCCGACTGAACTCTTTTTATGATGCTTCGTTTATCCCCCTTACTCTATATTCAACAGTCTTGCCGGTAGCTGGAGCGACTATCTCTCCGTCTGGAGGCGTTTTCTACCTCCAAGATCCAAGCGCCCCTCCGTTGTCCTATTTAGTCAACTGAATATTTGGTGTTTCGTTGAATCTTTACCTACGCCGTCCTTTCGTACACCCGCTCAGCCGATCTCCTTTGGTCGACTGACTATTCAATGATTATCTTCGCGTCCTTCATTCATCCTTTCGTACACACCCGCTCGCCGGCAGCTGGGGCGGCTATCTCTCCATATGGCGGCACTTTCTGGCTCCGAGATCCAAGCGCCCTTTTCGTCGTCCGTATCCGTCCACTAAATATTTGATGTTTCGCGCGTCCCTTTATTCCATCTTTTCGCACACACTTCCGGTTTCGCTGGCAGCTGGAGTGACTATCTCTCCGTCTGGAGGCGTTTTCTACCTCCAAGACCCAAGCGCCCCTCCGTTGTCCAGGGGGGGTTCGGCGGCGTCATCGTCTAGGGACAGACGGGATGAGAGCGGCTTCTCCGATTCGCCTGATCCGAGGAGCCAAAGCCGTTGGCACCCGTGGCGCGATCGGGTTAAACCTCTGCCTCTGCCTCCGCGCAAAGATGGCAAGCCCCAGGGCGCTCCGGAACACACCAGGTAGACATTTTTAGTTCAACGTTGCTGGTTCTCGTCATTGGTCACCGCACAATCGATTTGAAACGGTCGCTTCTCGTGGGAAAATGAACTCTTTCGAACCCTGTCGGAATGGCAGAAATTGTCCCGCACTGTTTGTAAATATTCCCCCCCCTTAAAAACGTGGGTGCAGTGCTAACAAGGTTGAGCCACCCTAGGGGGGCGAGGTTCTGAGGTCTTGCTGCCTCTGGAAGTAGTCGATGCCGAGGATCTTTCCGCCCTCGATGGGGATGACACACGAGATAGTTCTGTCTCGGTGCAAGGTAACCTCCGCTACACAGCCAGCGTTTTACATTCGAGGCTAAGCCAATGTTGCCTGGCGAAAAACAAAACCATAACATCAGGCTCACGTACCGCTCACGGGAGATTGATTGGAGCTTGTCATTCAGTTACCACTAGCAACGCCACAAATGGCGCCGCGTCGCGTTATTTTCGCACGGACAATTCCTTGAATCCGCAAATCCTAAAATTGGAACACGATCACCCTTTTCAGTGACCTCCCTTGCTCTTGCCCTGCCTCCCCCCCTCACCCTGTGCGCGATGCAGCGTCCAGCCGTCCGAAATACAGTCCATGGAACAACATAAATCTCGGGATAGTTTTAATTTTCGCAAGGCGTCGGTGGTCAAGGTTCGCCGGTCAATCATGTCCCGGCATTGCCGAGACACGCTTATCATACAGGAAACCCTCGAGGCCTTCAGCCCCGGAGTGGACGGGGTCGGGGGTTGCTGCGGCTTGTGTAGAGCGCCGGCGCAGCTTCCGTGCTGCGCGTGCGTCCTACCGTGCTGCTCCTACCCTGAGGCGCTCGAAGAAGTTCGGCGGGAGTCAACTTACCTCATTATCCGCGAAAAGGCGGTGGAATTCAACAAGGCCAAGGTGAGAGAGCGAATTGGTCGGAAGTTCTGAACCATGTATATACTGCGCGCGCGTGTGTGAAACACTGGCCCGTCTCCCGCAGTTACGTCGCCTGCGGTTACGGGGAATACGCATGCCGCAATTGGATCAAGCTTGGCCCCCCAACAACTGCGCCCGCTTTTTGGGGATAAACTACTTGGAATTAGCGTATGAAAAAACTTGCGGTGGGAAGAGGATTGAGGCGACAGCTCTCCCTGCAAAAAGGAACCAGTCTTGACACAGGCTATGCAGTTTGCTCCTGCGACCTCCGAAAGGGGCGGTAATCCCACCGAGACCCCGTCTTCAGCCCTTTCCGCTCTGGCTGTGCTGGTCGTCAACCCCCCCCCCCCTCTCGCTTCGCGTTTCTCGTCACTCGCGATGCGAGATAGGTGGTCATGGGTTCGAGACCAGCTGCGGCGAGGATATCGCCATTGCGCGCCAAAACAAGCGGGCAAGGGCATTACGTCGGCGCGTGTGGGTGCACGTTTCACGTCCAAGACGATGCGCGAGTGCTGTACTTTGATGACCCCGTTTTGGCCGACGTCGCGGCGAGAACGGGCCCGTGTTGCGGCACGCTGCGGCGGTGCTTGTGCGGGGGTCGGGGTCAAGCCGTGCGCGTGCAGAGTCGGATCTGCTGGGGAGGTTTAGTGCGGACGCGAGGGCTAAACGCGCTGCCGTGCATACCGACGTGCTGCGTGTGCCTGTGCGGCCCGGCCGCGTTGAGATACGACATGCCAGCAAAGGTAGGTGCCAGGCGTATGCGTGCGTGCGTGTGTGGTATGCTGGCAGGGAATACCATAGCGTGTTATCGCGCGTGGGATGGCATGGGGGACGGACGGGGGGGCTATAGAGGCCAAGCAGCTTGTCTATAGCGGAGTAGCCACCATTTGTCTGAACCTAAAGCCTGCATAAGTTCTGGGAGATCACACATGCTCCGGCTTCGCGCGCGTGATTAGCTGCGCGCGGAAAGGTATCTTGTTCGTGCATCCGCCGCTTACGGCCCACCACCTCAAAGCGGCTCCTCCGCACCGGGGCTCAAGCACCCGCTCAGAGAGATCAAGACACGGACGCCTCTTGGCCCTTCGTTGATAGCTCGCATGTAACGCCTTACCTCCCCTTCCCCCCCTTGACACCTTCCACCCTCCACCCCCGACTTGACGCTGGCATTTCCCACGCTCTTTCATTCACCTCCGACCACCAACCACCGCTTCGAATCCCCCTTTCCGCATCAAAAATCAGCTCACCAACACGGCGATCCCGTGCTACCCTCCTATCTCGTTTTATGCTTGTTGTTGTTTGTGGCGACAAAAAAAACAGGACGCCGCTGACGCCGCGGCAAAGATAAAGCAGGCACGTGACAACGCATTGGTGAGGATGAGACGAGACGATGACGCCCACGCCGCCGTTCCGTTCGACGTAAGCTAGCATCGCCCGACATGCAACACACGCTTTTCTTGCCGCTAAGCATCGGCTGAAAGCGCACGTAGCCCAGTTGAACCCGTGGAGTAGCCGATGAAGGTGGGACCGGGGGGGGGGGGGTGGTGGTAGGGGCGGTAGCATCAACGTGCGGTGTTCCCACTGGGTGATGTTGAGCTTTTTTCCGATAGTTGCCGACGATCACCCGCGCTGCCGGTTTGTATTTTCACCGACATCTGACCGTGCGAGTGGCAGGCCGTCAGAGACTCTAGTCCCCAGGTGTTCCCCAACATGTATAATATAGTACTAACTTCGTCGTAGACGTGAGAGTACAAGTAGGCGTCTTCTGTTCCCGGCACGATATTCGTGTGAATTGTGTGAGCACCAATTAAAATTATCATTACCAACATTTTTCCTAAGATTTTTTTTCAAATCGTGTGAGATCGGCGGCACCTCGATCGGTAGCCACACAAGAACAAGGGTGTCCCTCTAAACCTGTCGGGTTCGGGTCTCGGCTTGGCACGGGCTCCACGGGTTACTCGTCTTGCCTCACGGGCACGATCAAATTATGCACATATACGTGAATTTTCTCGAGCACATGCGGCTAGCTGTCCGTTCGACGAACGAGGCCAGTTCTTCAGGGACAAAACTGTAGGAGGAGCGGTCGCAATCGGCGCGCCGCAAAAATACTCTAGGCTCAACATTCACTCAACTGATCGACTGCCAGGACTGCCACCATGCGAACTGCACTGCCCTTTCGAGAACGCAACCAGCCCCAAAAAATCAACCATGTGCGGGATTCGGCACGAACCGGGCTCTTCGGAAACGTTCGGCGCCGTGTCTCCGGCTATTCGAACCGCGCGCAATCCTACGTGTACAAAAAATAACACCTCGAGAGCGGACCTTTGCATCTTCGTACCCGGGGAGTGGGCATCTGTAACCACACAACAAGCTTGCAACTTTAGAGGCGCACATGATTTGTTTGAGACTCTTCACTTGAGGAGTTCTATACCTCACCCAGAAGCATGTTTTGAGTCATCCCACGGTATAAGAGTGCAGCAGAAATTTCTGAGCTCCTATTACGGAGGATCATAGTAAATAAGACCAACCATTGTTAGTAAAAATAGTTCCTAAGATAGTTATATCTTTGGTTCTCCGTCGCGAGTGAAAAAAAAACACTAGCAAAATTTGAAGCAAAATCCTGTGTTATTCCGCATACAC
>JBBMKB010081188.1:0-12451 GCA_037833945.1 Alaria marginata
ACAACTTTCTTCCTTCTTTTGCTCAGGTCACCAGGGGGTGACCATCATCATCTGGCTCGGGTGTTTGAGCGGTGCTCGCCCTGAGCCGTGTCCAGTCAAAGCCGACCATATGCCGACTTTTAGGACTGTCTACGCTCTGTAGTACGACCTCACAGCAGCGTCAGCGCAGTGGCCATGCTCCACCGCCTACAGGTTGCAGCTGAAAATATCACACCTCCAAACAACGCACTCGAGGTTCATCGCCGCGCCTTGTCCACATGGGAAGCTACTCAGAACGCGATAACGGATGCAAACTGCTTGCACCTTTTCAAGGATGACGGAAGCAGGTGGGGCAACTGGAAGTCTGCCGCAGGCAAGTCGTTCAGCAAGGTGTTTGTTGACGCCCTTCGGCCGCGTCAGTTTCGCGAAAGCGTAAAAAGCGAATTAGTAATAGATGATACCGCAATGAAAAATCTAGCAACCTTCAGTCAACATGTGTTCCGTCTAGCAACCAAATGGCTGGAAATACAGCTACTCGTTGACGCGGTGGTTGGTGACAATTACGAGCGTGGTCGGTTTGGAAGAGGTCGCGCCGGTGGAGTCAAGCGCAATCGTCGGGACCAATACCCGCGTCAGGGGGTAAACCAATGCCCGCGTCTGGGGGTAACATACCAGTCTGGACCTGTTCGCGACCAGCTAGGGTGACTGGACGATCAGCGCGGTCGACAGGAAGAGCACCGTGATGAGACTAAACCTGCTGGTAATATTCATGGTACTAGGGTGCACATGCTTGAAAAACATGCTGGCCACAATCCTGTTGTACGTCCTGTCGGAATCGGAGCGGTATCAGGACGACGTGTATTAATAGTGTTCGAGCCCGATCAATGGATATCCCTATTTTATACGGGCGAAATGCGAAATTCCGAAGAAGGCACTGGTTATTGCCTCCCCTGCATTGCTGACGTCAAGCAAGAGCATTAACACTACGGCGGTCGCAGCGCCAATCGCGGCCGAGCAAGCGATGGTCGTGGCCAGCGAAGAGACTCAAAATTGCTCTACATTGGAACGTGGTTACGCCACATCTTCGGAGATGGTGCCTGAGGTGGTCGAGGAACAACATAAAAGTGACAAGGAAGCTGCGCCTACCGTCCATAGCACGGCAGTCGATACAAATACAAAAATCGAGCTAGCTGTGGCAGAAAGGTAGTGGATGAACGCGGCGAGGGTCCGTGTACCATATTAGGGGTGGAGAATGCTTGCAAGGGGTACCGACTGCCTTTCGGATTGCTGTTTTGGTGGGCTCTAGCGGCAGCTGCATGTACATTGATTGGTGCTGTGCTGCCCACAGCAACCCGGAGCGCGGTTTTGGATTTCCGTCGGATTGACGAGGCTACACCGAGAACGGTGATGACACCGGCATTTTCGCGTAAGGAGGTTTCATCTCCGGCAAAACTAGGTGCAAGAGGGGAATATAAATGGGGACATGCTGATGCCAGGAGCAACGAACAACATCAGATTCCAACTATTTGTATGAGAGCTGGTGCTTGGAGACTCTTCAACAACAGCAGAAGAACCGTGAGCAAACGTACGAAAGTACCGCGGGCAACAGCTGTGGAGCTGGACTGGGTGGCTGCAACTGCGTTGGGTATGCATGTGTGGGCTTCCGCTTGGGCGAACAAGAGAGTGTAGGTTGCCACAGCTCAGGGGCGCCTACTTCCCGTTACGGGTATTGGGTAAGCTTGGTAGTGAAAAATGGAACAGGTGGTCCAGAGCTTACCAAATTGTTACTAGTAGTATACCTGGTACCAATCTACCTCTGTAAACTGATAGTCCTGTTCAATAGTGTCTGTATGTGTCGTGAGCATCTACTGAAACTCATTTGAAATCGTTTGGGGTCAGTTTTTTCGTCGTTATATGGTCACAACGTCGTAAGATTTTGCATAGAGATTTCGCAGGAGCGTTCCGAACACTGCATCCGATTGTTGGCTGATGATAATGAACTACCCTATGCGCGCATGCCGTGTTATGACTAACTTTTGGTCGTGCGGTCGAGCACATATTTTGTAAGGACTTTTATTCAACGATTAGATGTATGACATGTGTTGCTTGAGATGCCGTCATAGTTGCTCTCAACGTGGCCAATGATATATCGTGTTTGTGATGAGGCATTCTTCGTTTATTTTTCATGCTGGTCTGTGTAACCTAAAAACCATCTGCTCAGTAGGTTGCATTTATATCTGTGGCATTCTTATTTCCTTCTTATTTTGCTATTTCATTTCCTTGCTTCGCGGCCCTGGTCAATTCGCTGGCTGGGAGAACGCCCATCGATATTGATACCTGTCTATGTGGCGTTAAATATTCAGGTATCTTGCGGTTGTATACTGCTTGCTTTCGTCTAAGGCTTTGGACTGGACGCCGTATCTGTTTTGTATGAAGGGAGCATTTGGTTTGTATGGTGGAAGGAATCATTAATGGCAAGATTTCATGAGCGCGTAGCTTTTGCTGCATACTTTTCTTGCTTTTTGATGTTTCTGTGTTTTGGTTTGAAGGAAAAATGATGAGAATTTCTGGTATTATTTTGGCCGTGGATATTTTGTCAGTCCCTTCCTTTTTCTTTTTGAAGTTGCCCCAAGCCCCTTCCGGCCTGTGGGTTACTTTGGTGGCTGGGCCATGCAGGCATATATCCACGAGGAGGGGTTCCAACTTACACGCAGGCATGCAGGTTCTTACTCGAACCGTAACATGTAACCATAGAGACCCAAGGAGCTGCACCGATCATGCACGCACCAATAATTCACTCTGTCTTTCTGTCTTATCACCAAGCTGGGTCCATCTACCAAGCCGGGTGCAAGACGATGTTGGCCCCGGGCTCCTGCTAAGTACAGGGGTGTAGGTGTGGGTGTGTGTCGTGTATTCGGGAAAGAGTTGCGAGATCCCATACCTCGTCCTACCTGGTACCAGGTATACCGTTTGGGATATCTTGACGTTTGGTGTGTCTAAATCTTCCGGAATTGATGCCTGCCTGAATCAACGGTGCTGGCGCTGCATACGTTGTACCAGTATGTCGTCCGAATCTGTCGATATCCATGAAACGTCGCTAATCCTTATTACAGCGTTCCACACACCTTTGACGTGTAACATTTACGTTTTTTTATACACTCTTTCTCATACATAAAAAAACCAAGAGCGTGACCCACGTGAATTCGACGAAAAGGGACAATTGTTTAATAATAGAAGTCAAAATGCTGAACTCTCATGAGCAATTTGAAATAAACTTGAACCTCATCTAGGTATGATTAGATTGGACGCGTGCTACTATAAACGTAGCACGTTTTGGAAACAACAGTTTCTAAATGACGGGGCTCCTTAACCCAAATGGTCGGAACGTCTTTCTTGTTTCGAAATATGGGTTGTTTTGAACCTAGGCCATGGATCTGGCCGTTGGATTGCACTTTCAGCTTGCGAAAATGCGCTTTTATGGGGAATAGCGCCCCTCAATTGAGATATCATACCTCAGAAACTAAATGGTGCACGGTTACTACAGTGTAGCAGTGTGTCATTGTGGTACAGCGCGTCTGGAAAATTTGTGGTCAAACGGCACGTCATGCAACTTTTCCGTCCCTGCCTCATGTTCGAGGTGCTGATCCATTGATGTCTTATAGTCCTGCTCCTGTGTCCCCAAAAAATGAGCGTTCGGTTTTGTCTCAACCCATATTGAGTCCGTTCTATGCAACGCTTCCAGTGCCTTCCGTAACTACTTGCTCCAACGTAGCCCTGCCGCCGTGGGGGCGGGAAGGCCGCTCATTCCCTAGTATATATCTATGTACGCATTGAGAGAGCTTGGGGGACGTTTTTTATTTATTTAATTTTATGTTGCGCTTGTTCGTTTTTTTTCCCCTTCAAACTGCTCGACGGTGTACCGCAAACATCCACGCATAAAATGTATGCTCGGTCGACTTCGTAGAGGCGGAATCCCCGATCACTCAGCGTGCCGTCGAATGCATTCAGTGCATGACGAACAAGAGCTGGTCTAGGCAAAACCTCACATCATCATCAACTCGGCTAGGACCACCCTGCGAATGATGATGACAACTGCAGCATGCCAAACACGTCCACAAACAACAAATATGTAAGGACACCCAGTGAAATGGCAATATTAGCCCCACAGCTGCACCCCCAACGCCGACAGTAAGGAGTTGTGGACACATTGGCGTCTGAAGGACGTGGGTGAGGATACGACATAACCGCCGGTTGCCATGAACGCATGAGGTATCCGTTATCACGACAGACCCGAACTTGACGCGCGAATCTCACATCGGCGAGTTATGTATGCCGCACCCAGCGTATAATTGCACGTACGTGCAAGATTTGTTAGACTTGCACGTATGCCAAAACTGCCACTACCAACCTCGAGCCCCCTAAAGGGTTGGGGTTAGGGTTAGGGCTGTGTTTGGGGTCGGGTTCGGCCGGGGCGACGTGCAAGGTTAAAATTGACAACATACGCTGCTTTGTACTGTTTTGTGCCGACCTGCACATATGGAGAGCCGCCATACATAAAGCGCTAATGAATTTTACGTGCAAATCGAAGGAACCTTGCCTACGTGCTATTTCACGGTAACCGTGTATTTCGAGTCCTGCACGCGCCACGTGAGTGCCTAAGACCCCCAACAACTTGGCACAGAAAGCAACGTGCAAAAATGACGAAGTGCATTCTCCGCTGACAGAAAAAACGGCAGCACATGTCAAACAAATTGCTTGAATGTTCCGATACTATCGGTACGTTTCTTTTGAGAGATACTTCAAAGTGTGAGGCTTGGTGCAAAATCAACAGCAGTATTTTTTTTCTCTTCGCAAGACCGATAATACTTATTTTTGGAACGCACAGCAATTAGTCGTATTGGGCAAGTGCTGCCTCCATCCGTAAAAGGTCTTGGAAACACCAGCCTTACTTAGCGTCTCAGTACTTAATCTGAGATGACGAGAAGGTCAACCGGGTGCGCTATTACCGGTATGTCACATCCCTGGAGGAACTCCCCACCCATGTGCGCCCGCCGGAGGAGGACGAACTTTTCGGCTGAAGCCAGACTCGCGAGTGTGCGAAGGTCCGGTGGCGGAGCTAGTCAGGTCCAGGAGCTGCGGTGTGGTTGCGAACGAGGCCAGTGGATGCTTCACGTGTCATACCGGTTCAGGAATTATTGTACGCAAGGCAACGATACCTGGGTATTGAAGAGCACTTAGCGGCGACGTGCCCCGCCTGTGGTGAAGAGAATGCCAACACACGACATGCACGTGTGTGTCACCGAGCAGGGGCGCAGGTAAACCAGCACTACACAGGTGGCCATTTACCTTCGTTGCGGGGGCAGTTTGAGCAACCTTAGCAAATTTGAGGATGGCCTCACTGGTGGACGGGACCTCCCCGTTTCGTCGACATAGTAGAAGGTGGGCAAAAGACCGACCTTCTCGGCACCTTTTGGAACGCCAAATATCACAAAACGTGCGGATTTGCCCACGTTCTGTGAGCTTGACGTTATTTTTGGCGTTCGAAAAGGTGCTTCCAAAGGCTGCCGTTTAGAGTTTGTCGGGATTCTGTGGATTTTGCGTCATAGCTGACTTTTCAAAAAAAGGTGTCCAGAAGATCTGCAGTTTGCCCATGTTCCACTATGTCGACGAAACGGGGGGGTCTCGTGTCCACCCATCATAAATCACAACGTGCCTGTTTGCACGACGTACACCAACACAACCTCACCACGTTGGGCAATGTGTACGCGGTGCAACGTCTCCGGGTTGGGCAAAGCCATGTTGCAACGCAGACTGATCGAATAACAACGTGCAATAAACCACCGGATGAAAAACACATTTCGATCACACTTTTGAGCGAAAAAACATTTTTGACCAACTTTTTTGTCACAAAATGTAAAGTGATCTCTTTAGACCGTTGCTAATGGCAAGGCGATAATACTGTAACCAAAAACAATCCAAGCTTTTTTTGAGTATTTTATTGAAGGGATTGCCGTACCGTCGCTGTGGGGAAAAAACGATTATTATTATTTATTTATTTTTCAAGCGGCCCAACTCGCCAATTTTTATCGAGCCTCGGTCGGCGTTGTCCAACAATCACCATTGACCTTCGCCATTGACCTTCGACCTCGAGACAGCGCCAACCCACGGCCAGCTCTCGTCGTTCCGGTCGAGGCCACATGAGTGTAGGCGACAGTGCCGAAGAGTTCGTGTTGATCCATGCTCTAGGGCGCAAGAAGTCACCCGCGAAGTCCTATGGTCTTCCGTTAAACACTTTCAATTTGTTTTTCGCCCGTTGGGAGACGATCGAAACGTTTTGTCTGTGTTTTCCGCACACAAGCCGCCAAATGTATTGTTAACAGCAGCCTGGTCGGCGCCGCCCACACATCACCGGCGGTAGTGTGAGTACTACACCAAGGGTGGGTCGGAGCCCCTAACGAGCTCGCCACGTTCAGATCTCGCGACGCTGTCGATGATTTCGTCGAGCGAATCGTGTGGAGGACGTGCAATCTCGATAATCAAGCTTTAGCTTTAGAATTTCTCAAGCAGATGTTGCCCAACATCGCCGCGAAAATTCCCTAAGTATAAATGGATGAAACGTACGTTTTATTTGGTAAATAAACCGTTCCAACCGTACGAACCGTGTCGCACGGTTCATACGGTTTGATGATAGGTCGATATTCTACCGGACACGGAAAAATAGGCCAATTGCGTCGCTGTATACAAACGTACTGATTTTAACATTGATTTTAACATGTACGGTTCGGCATGGTTCGGTACGGTTCGAAGGATGGATGGTGTTCGTGGTGTGCCGCGAGAGTGGACTTGACATGCATGAAAAACATGCTCTCGGGATGCACACACAGCTCCATGCAATTATGTTCAAAAGAGAAAGCACAGTAGTAGTATTAATAATAGGGGACCATAGTAAATAGGATCTATGGTACAATACAAACCTATAGATTTACCTACTTTTCGTAACAAAAACATGGTCCTGTTTACTATCGTCCTCCGTGAAGTTACAGAGGACGATAGTAAACAGGACCAATTTTTTGTTACCAAAAGTAGGTAAGTATATAGGTTTATATTGTACGTAGGTCCTATTTACTATGGTCCCCTATTAATAGTAGTATTGAATATTTAAAACATATGTTTGAGTGTCACGGATGTGAAAATGACTTTTATTTCAATATAAATGTGTATATGATATGGCCGATACGGATATTTTGGATGACAAAGCAAGATTGGATCTTGCTAAATATATTGGCCATTACCTCGAGTCCATTCTAAATATTCACAGTGTGGAAAGACATGATTGTTCTTTTGATTGGGGAAAAATCGTAAATATGTTTAGGATGATTACCCGCCCCCCAGGGCGACTGTTGAGTGAGTACATCTTGAAATGAGACGGTTCGAACTTAACTGGCTCGGGGCTCGAAAATTGTGTTGTGGAAAAATTCAAGTTAACTACCAGAGACGTAAATTCCATTAAAAAAACGCTTACCGAAGGAAAAGAAATTACAGTTGTACTTTTATCTATAACAAAAGAACACGCGCCGAGTGGTCATGCATGTATTCTTGTTTTCGACGCGACCACGGGAAAAATGTATTTTTTTCACCCAACGGGTACGAGATATTACTGGAGGAACATAGCCTTCGAGAGAAGAAAACGACCGATCGTAGAGGGGTTTGGCTCATGCAAAGGCTTATGAGGACGCATGGTCGGATGTCGAATATTCCATACAGTATACATTTGACGTAAATCAGTACGGTGTTGATGGTAATTGTATTCTCTACAGTTTACTAGGTTTTTTATGTGTCCGGTTCCGAATCAGAATCCCAAGATGGTTGCAGTAGCGATAATACATGCAATGAACAAAATTGATAAAAACCAGAACAGCGTCTTGTCAAGAGGGTCTCACATGACGATATTGTGGAACTGGATAACAACCTTGAGAGATCAAATAGAATTAAAGAAAGGAATACCGGTTCTGGATAAAAATTCATTAAACACAGTACAAGTAATGCAAAAAATACACGCTCGTATACGGAAGGCAACGAGGTTTTTGAGGGATAATTCGGAACTTGACGACAGTAAACATTCGGAAGAGGCAGTAGTCCAACGTGTATGTGCCCGCCAGCGCGAGTTAGAGTATAAGAGTTCACACCCCGTGCTTAAACTTCGTGAAAAGGCTGACCGAATTGCGATTAATGAAAGTAAGGAGATGAAAAAGGCCGAATCCACGATATTTAAGACGTTATTTAGACCGTCGGTGTATTGCGGTGTGTTAATTAAATCGAGAAACATGTGTTCGGCAGCGGCTCAACCTGGCGATTGGTTGTGTTCGCGTCACAGATCTGACTCGACACCCATGGGCAAAAAACGCAAACACATTGACAAAGGCAAAGGCAAAGGCAAAGGAAAACAAAAATATTTTGCTAGCGACGAGAGTTCCGAAAGCGGGTACGAGTAGTCTTATCCTTTTCAACATGGACTTTTACCATATTTCCCCGCGAAAGAGGACTAACCCTAAGCGATCTCACATGGACAACGCGATCTTCCTCGCTCCCCATCCGCCCTGTTCCACCCGCCGTTTGCTCGTCCCCATTTCCCGCCATTTGATTGCGTTTGTAGACAATGGCTGTAACGATAAGGAAAGGAAGTCGCGGCAATGCGGAACACACAAAGCACCAAAGCTCTCTTTCACATGGGTTTTACACTGTTTATAGTTGGAGTTTTTCTTTCTATTCGCAGTTTTTATTACCTCTTCAAAATGTTTATAGTTTGTATTTTTTTCTTCATACTCGTACGTCGTATTACAAAAAAATAGGTACGCTGGTCCCATCGACCCAAAAGCTTGAAAACCTACCAACACATTTTGACTATCTACATTCAGTGGATTCATAGTGTCAAGAACGAAACATCACCCCGGATTAAAAATAATTTTCTTATTAAAAAATGAGCCTGGGCTCAGATGTTCCCCTTCCTTTATTTTATACAGCCTAGACTCCTTCCTTTGTAGATTTTTTCGTGTTCAAGCCTCATTTTTTTCGATAACCTCTCCTTAGCCTATGCCTTTCCGGTGTTCCTGGGCTCCTTTACAGCAATCGTAGGCGATACGAGTGAATATTTTTGTATCCGTCTTCTTGTAGTTGAACCTCACTCCAATCGTCATTGTAATCACACACCCCCCCCCAGATTTCTGTCAATGCTTCCTCATCGTCACCAAATTTCAATAATCTCGATCTCAATTTTTGACATGAGTGGCTCTGTTTGTGGTTGTGAGTGAGGGGGTGTGTGTGATAAAATTAGGGGATACGTAAGACCCGTCCCCGTATTCTCTACAACTCCCAACATAGCGTTTTTTAAAAACGGACCAATTTTGTTTTCCACTGGCGTGCCACATGTACAAATATAGCTCCGCAACGTTGAGGTCTGCCCCGGCCTCGACGAGGGTTTGTGCAATTTCCAAATTATCGCATCTATGAAGAGGCGTATACCCATTACTCCTATGCTCAACGCGGTAAACAGTGATAAACACTGGAAAACTCCATACAACAATCGCAGTTTTCCTACCATTCGCGTATTTCTTGCGACTTCCAAATTCCTGTCTCACGGGAAGATAGGATTCCAGATGTATGTTTGTTTACTCGACCTTTACTCGACCAAAAACGTATTAATATGAGCCCTGATACCGACATTTCTCGCAGCGTGGCCGTCTCTCGACGAACAAAGCCCACACGAGTCACACCATAAAGTGTCTTTATTCACAACACCACATGCCCCACACTGCCTCGTGGTAAATGCCTCAATACACACCCTAACCTTCACATCAGTGTACTTCTGGGCCAGAGCTACCGGCTTGACCATGTCATCATGTTCCTGCATGTCTTGGAGCTTAACTTCCCAGTACAAACCATCATATTTGACTCAAATAGGTGTAAGAGTGTCACCTTGTAAGAGTTTACCACCCACGAGCAAACCTTATTGTGCAGGTCCGCCGTGCGGTTTCTAACCTTCTGTAATACACCCAACATTTTCCTTCTCACCTTCCGCCTCCACTTGGTACCCTTATCCTTACCATATGTGTCCAGCCTCGATCGGAGGCCATCTGCTTTCTTAAGTAGAGCCTCTTGGTTTTTGAAAGAACTGATTTCACCCCAGGTGCCGTCTGGAGAGTGGTATGTTAAAAATGTCTTTGATCCGGGTTCGAACAATATCATGTCCCCTTTAGCACTCTGAAACTTGCAAGGTTGTTGAACCTCAAACGTCACGTTCGCGTAGTACTTTCCCAGCCTTGTCCGAGTAATCTTGATCTCCTTCCTTACATATGATGTATCGTTACGACCCCTAAACTCCTTAGGTACCTTCCCCCTTTATTTTGAGTACCAATGGAGATACAATGTATGGTATAGTGATTGTGTACTTTCTGGTGATACCCTTCTGGAATGTGTTCCTCTCAAATGGGATAGTCTCCTGGGTCGCTTTGAATCTACTCTTGAAGTTTACATTGAAATGGGTAAGCTTTCTCGTTGCCATCATCATCATCCCGGTCTTTTTGGACTTTAATTATTCTTCCACGGCCTGTTGTTTGGTGTGACACGGGCACTTGTCTTGCCGGTATTGACCGAGGTTGTAGTAGTTGCTCCTCTACGTCAATAACGTTCTCCATCTAGAGCTTTCGGTGACAGACGCTCCATGTATTAGCCCATTCCTATCCGAACGTACGCATTCATTGTAGATGTGTCTCCCCATACAATCCCTCAGAATTTCACGTTGACTCTGGTTCGGGAGCACCCTCATCCTCCGCGACCTCATAACCTTCCCTTGCTTCGAGAGTGTTATCGACTTTCGCACTCTTTGTTTCTTGTTTGGTTGGTTTAACGGTGACGGACCTTTGCTTATATTTTCTTCTACCGTAGTGTCTGGAAGAGAATACGTGTATGATGGAAAGTAAATCTTCCCCGAGTTCTGACTCTGGTCGGAATCCCTCCCCTCATTCTCCCGAAGACTCTCACACAGAACCACGAGTTTTCCGCCTGCTTTTTCAAGAACCAATTGGAGGAGCTCGAAGCCAAGACGTGAGAGTCTATCTCTGTGGGCAACCACGACTTCTCGTAATGATCCCTCAAGGCAATATCGAAGAATGGTTCTAAGCCCGGGTCTTGACCAATTAATTCCCGAACCGATGTCTCGTACAACTTTAGGTCGGGGGAATTGGTGAGACATAAACTCGATTTGGCGCTCCAGATCACGCTTTTGTTTGGCACTAGAGATCCTGCAAAAACTAATTCGGTGTCCCGAACCCATAGACCTTCCATTCGCACTGGTGGGGGTAATTGAGCCGACATCATAGAGACGCACCCTCGTTGGTGTACTTGTGGTGTTGATAAGTCCCTTCTAATCTCAATTTCGGAGTGTTTTTGAACTTACTCCAAGTCAGTGTCTTGCCTTTGCGGCCGACAGAAAGGTGGGTTGTGGTTGAGATCTGGTGGGACTATCCTTCATTTACCCAAAGATTGAAAAAACATATTCGTAAGTTACATCCTTTTGCGTGTATATAATGTACTCAAATATTTTTGGTGTACAGTTTCGAACGAAACATGTGTTTTCGGCAAAGTGTTTTTATACATGTACTTAACCAATGATTATACGTATGCAAATTGATATGATATTGTTTACTATCGTTTGCCTCTAAATCCATTAAAATGATATAGCTGCCCTTTGCGTTCACGTCTGCTCCGGCGTCGATAAGATACCTTGCTTCACTGGCAGTTTTAACACCGTGGAGAGGAGTTTCCAATTTTCTTGTCCTTTCGTTACGCGATCCTCATCATGCATTTATCTCCGATTTCACAATTGGAAATCATTGTGAAGAAAACATTGTGGTGGAAGGGGGTGGCGAGGTAACCGGAAAATATGGAGTAAATAAATAATCATATTAAATAATCATATTTAAATAATCAATTTCTATCAAAATTAATTCCGAAAATAAAATTATCGGAATTATCCTTCAGTCACTCCACTCCCCACTCCACTCCACTCCACCCCTCCAATCCAACAACATAACTCAACATGTTGTTCATGTTGTTCCTTATTAGAATGTCATTTGGCTCCGTAAACGGACGCCAACACGGCATTAGCGCGATGGAAAGGGTTCTCTCGGATTATGTCGGTTTGATGTTAAACGATGATTTCGATTTCCAGGTGTCGTCGTTTGTTGACGGTGAACTAAAAGACGACGAATCAAGATTTCAGAGGGTTCAAAGTCGTAAAAGACTTCGAGGATCGAAATAACGAAAATTCAACATATTTTTTTCAAATCCGGGGGCGTGTGCACGTCATTGTCCTGGCAAAAATGTTTGGTCGAATGAGTTGATCTATCTATTATATATAGTTCGTCTGATGCCCAAAAAACAATACTTTAATCAAGTGATCTTTGATGCCCACTTT
>JBBMKB010081199.1:0-12447 GCA_037833945.1 Alaria marginata
TGAGGCCGACACGATCAAAGATTTTCTTGCCGCTCCAAGGTTTTCCCGAGTTTATACATTATTGTATATATATCTATGTGTACAGCAGTGTACGTGTGTTACTTCATGTCAAAGTTATACCCTGGTACACTATATTCGAGTGTTTTTATAAACCACTCTTCTTGTAAGGAATGTCTACTCTTGTAAGGACTGTCTAGGCAGGAGGTGACCAACGCTACGGCGGTAGTACTGTACAATCTAGTCTTATACCCTCATTTTGACTATATAATAACATAACGCGATGAGGCCACTGACGCGAGTGGCTATGCGCTTATGTATGTTGTTGTTGTTGTTGTTCTCACTGTTATTAACTCGCATAAATCATCAAGTCCGTCATACCAGCAGCTGGTATGCACTACGATGTACCAGTACCTCACTAAAATATCCAGTGCATATCATACCGTTCCGTTTGGCAGCGCGGATTAACAAAAAAATACTTGGCGGTGGAGGGTGCACGTCAAAAAGAGAGGACGACATCACACACCGGACACCGGGAATGGTCAGAATGAAAAACAAACAGGATCGGTTTGATCACAACACCACATAAGCGATAATTAAATAATTTTCGATTTTTATTAAAACAAAATCACTTGGTTTTAGCTCGGGGGGGTTTGGGGGGTCTGTAAAATCAAGTGAAACAAAAAGAGAAGACGACACCACACACCGGGAATAGTCAGAATGAAAAAAAAACCGGATGTGATCACAACACCAAATAAGCGATAATTAAATTATTTTCGATTTTTCTCAGAACAAAATCACTTGGTTTTTGCTCGGGGGGGGTTGGGGGGGTCTCTAAAATCAAGTGAAAAAATGGGAAGAAAACAAAAATAATCTAGGTTTCGCTTATTTCGTCGTGTGATCACAGCGATCCGGTTTGTTTTTCATTCTGACCATTCCCGGTGTGTGGTGTCGTTTTCTTTTTTGTTGTGCACCCGTTCGTGGCGGTGCCGATGTATATCAAAAACTAAAAATACACTACAGCAGTTGTGAGATATCGGGACTATTGAACAATGTTGGTAATCAACAAAAACAGGGGCTGATTTTTGTATTTTTGTATTTTGGTCTTTCCGTGATAAGTTAATATTTGTATGGCGTTTAGTATGGAATACTAAAACCGGTTTATGAAAATTGTGCGTACGACATTTTAGTATAGTCTTACTGAAACCCATACGATTTTTATGTGCACTAAAACATTTACCAGGTACATTTTTTTGTTTGGATTCTATAACCCGTGAAAGTACACTTTTCTTGTATGACGCTCAGTATACCATACTTAAAGCCATACAGCTAAAATAGCCGAACAAAAACGGAGTAACGGCCTTCGTGGTTGGATTATGAGTACAGCAGTATAAGTAATCATGATTAAATACAGTGATTGATCATTTTTGTTTTTGTTGTTGATTCCTAACACCAATCGGGACCCGGAAAGCCCCAAAGCATAAAGCATAATCGCACTGCAGATAAGTCGGGTCACGTTTAGGCTCTACCAGGTACCTGGTATATAATAATGCCTGAACAACCCCCCGTGTAGCCTTTGTCGGGTACTATTAATAATACGCTTATATATATTATATGAACACGAACACTGCTGTGCACAAAAAGTCCTTAAATGTTCGGACCAAGTGGTACGAAATGTTTTGATATTTTCGTTCTTGGCCCCTCTGCCCGACGCACCCTCGACCTATACGAAAGAATTCGCGCCCAATCGATCCGTACAGCAAGCACTACATAATTCGCAACAAAACCGAACCAAACCGAACCGTACCGAACCGACCTCCCCTCCGCTCTTGTTCTCGGACGGCAGCAGCGGCACCAAACAACATCTACGACCGATAACTCTCCAGCTACCCTTCGGCGCAGAGGGGCGCCCTTGCCCTTGCTTCGGGCACCCGCAGCGACCTCACGTTGGTTAAGAAGCGACTGACCGACGCTCCGAGGACGACACCAACCGCCCAGCAAAATTTCGTCGCAAAACGTTTCCCAGAAAACCTACAAAATATCTACGGCCATGTCGATGGCGGCGTCTCGATCTCGGACACGGCTAGTGCCGCTCCAGCGCGCTTTCACGAGCACCGCAAAGTGTTCTTCTTTATATCCCTTTTCGGCGTTTGCAGCAAGAGGAAGGGCTCCCGCCACCCCCACCGCCACTGCCGCCGCGCTTTCAGCACGGAGCGTCTCCAACTACTCGGCCGTCGGCGACGTTGCCGTTGCCGGCTCTGTTGCCGGGACTGGTACCGCCGGTGCTGCGACAGCTTTGTCTTTAGGCGGGGGGGTGGGGAGGGCGGGATTGGCCGGTGGTGGTGTGCGTTCTTTGTCGTTTCAGGCAGGGCCTGCGGCTGTAACGGACGATGAGGGGGTTGGCGGTGGCGGCGGCGAGGGTGGCTCGCGGTACGCAGAAGGCCCGTGCACGCGAATGAACATGTTCACGGCCGTCAACGCCGGTCTTCGCACGGTCATGGAAACTGATGCCACCGCGGTGAGTCACAATAACACTTGCACCAGTGTTTATATAGTACCATAATTTGTTTCATGCCAATGTTTAATACCTGTATTTAGTACCCTGGTAGCCGGTATAACTAAAGGGTCGGCCCACAGGTCTACCGTGCGTTTTTTCTTTCCGGTGCGAAGATTTTAGGGCCAGCATACCTGTTGCAGTTTTATGGGCCAGCCGGGGGAGATACGCGGGTGGGTATCCAGGCAAGCGCCCTGCCCGACTGATCATGCGCGAAGTACTCGGTATTTTCGCTCAAAGAACGATCTCCTGCGTGACGGGGCATGGAAAGCGAGGGGTGAGGCACCAGGGGGAGCCATGCCTACCTTGCTGCGTGCTGCGCTCTCTTTTCCTCGCTTGTGTGAGCGTTTTTCTAAAACCCGTTCCGTTGCCTCTAAGCAAGTGTCCCTCGTAGTCTGCACGTGCGGAGGTCCAGTTTTGTTAGCAGTTTCACACGGGGCGTCGGTTTTGTCGGGTTTTTGCCCTCAAGGTCGTAGGACCAGGCTCCCAATGCCGTAGAGCGTTCTACATTTGGGAATTGCTTTGGTCGCCAAGCGGCTACCGTACACCCCGTCAGAACTGGACCCATTTTTGGGGGGGTCAAACTGCTTGGAATTTGAGTTGGGACTATTTTGCAGTGCGGTGAAAGGGTTAAAGAAGACTATTTGTCGTTTTTTTCGACGCAGATAACGTTTGGGGAAGACGTGGCGTTTGGAGGCGTGTTCCGGTGCACCATGGGCCTTAGGGAGCAGTTCGGACCTGACCGTGTCTTCAACAGCCCGCTCACCGAGCAAGGGATCGCGGGCTTCGCAATCGGCTACGCGTCCATGGGCAAGACCGCCATCGCCGAGATGCAGGTTTATCCCACGCCCCCCAGCCGCTACTTTGTTGGCTTATCGTACTGATAGCCGGAGGGTTGAGATGGTTGTTCGGCCTCGAAAGTTGTATCCGAGGTTGTTTTAGCTTACACAGACTCGGCGTGTCATTTGCCTCAAGTACAGTGCTTACTTGCTGTCACTACTGTACGTGCCTATCCTCGCTCAATTCAGTGCTTATCCTACTGACGCACCAATACCCCGACCACGAAGATAGGATGCTGCCTGTTCCGACCTCTTCGTCGGCCTACCTTGAACGTTGTGCATGTTTTGCCTTGGAGACGGCACTAGTCTTTACCAGGTAACCTTTTACGTGTCGCGAGGGATTACTCCGCTGGCTAAGCTGAGTAGTGACATATTCTACGATAGAGGTTCACCATTTTGTTTTCTGAAGCTCCTCGCTTGAGGAGCTCCGTACCTCACCGGAATTTTTTTTGAGCAAAACCTGAAAGTGCAATCCGATGAACAAACCCGTGGCTCATCTATACAAAAAAAAGCATATTGCAAAAACAGAATGACATTCCGACGACTGTATCTTATTGGGTTAAGGAGCGCCCCGTCATGCAGAAAATACAAACGCCAAAAAGTGCTACCTCTGTCGTAGAACGCGTCGTACTACACGTCGGACCAACTTTCGATTTGGTCGAACCCACAGCTCACATATTTGTACGTATTCAAGGTAAAAAAAGACCCCCCCCCCATCCTTCGGCAGGAGTTCGATCGCAGCCTACCAAACATTTTCTGGAGCTGTGCTGGCGTTTGAGGCGCCGGACCCTCTACTTTTTTTTTTCGTCCTTTTTCTTTCCTGCGTTTTCGCGTCATTTCTTATTGTGTCCGGATTTCTTTCATGCTGCCCGGTGGTTAATCAAGTTGAACCTCCCCTTTCTCGGCGCACCGTGTCACTACTGTTGTGTCGTTTTTTGCCTGCCTCGCGGGCCTTGTCCTGACCCTGCTGCCTGCTTTCGTCGTCGGATCGTCCACGACGCTATTCGGTCCCAGTTCGCGGACTACATATTCCCGGCCTTTGACCAGGTCAGAAATAAACGCGGAACATCGTTCAGTCTTTGTATTCGCGCAATCTGTAGGGGACCAGGAGGTGTGGGTTCTACCTCTGCTTGCACGTTCGTGTGTGATTCACCTTAGACCACGCGTAAGGGTCTCCTCTGGGGATGGAAAGGACGCTAACCTTTTACTAAGTATACAAATATCCCACACTAACTCCAAGTAGCTTGTCCCCCAAAACGGGGATGATGCAGTTCTAGTGGGGTAACATGTGTTTCGCTCGCGTTGTCGCTGAGAGATATTACGACGGTTTTCGATAAAGCGGCGAGCATTCCGGGCAGGGAGACCCTCATGGTAGTCAACGCTGTGCTCAGTTTAAATGCGTAGCTCGAGGTGTTGCGGCAAACTAGCCGCCTGCACTAAAGTTTCTAGTAGAGCAGCGCGCAAAATTTCTGATAGACCCCGCCGTGTCCTCGTCGTTCCTGCCCTCGGCCCCGTGCCGTCGACAGATCGTGAACGAAGCTGCAAAATTCAGGTACCGATCGGGAGACCAATTTAACTGCGGTGGGCTTACTATCCGCGCTCCCTGTGGGGCCGTGGGCCACGGGGGGCATTACCACTCACAATCTCCCGAGAGCTACTTTACGCACACGCCGGGACTGAAGGTGCAGTTTTCCTTGGCCCCTCACGCAAAGACCGAGCCGAGCTGAACGCTGTGGTCGCAGGCACTGCTTGCTGTTCTTGTTTGTGGTCTGTTTTTGGACATTTGTTTTTGCAGATAAGGTTGTTGCTTTGTTCGGTGGCGGTTGTTTTATGTGCTTTCTATTTGTTACGTTTTTTTCGTGATCATTTTTCTGTTGGTGTACCGTCTAGGACGACCAAACGACAGTTATTGGTGCCAATATTAGCATTGGCACCTTACGCGGTTGGGCGTCGATGTACAAGTAGAAAGGGGCGCCAGTCGGAATCAGTTATTCCTTAAACGCGCGTCCACTTCCGCGATACGGCCTTGGCATTCTGCTCACACCACGCAGCAGCACTATACCACAAGGCAGGAGGATATATTTACGTAATAACCAACCGGACACACCCAATCACTTTCTTAACAGACCACGAGTATCCGAGAACACCCGTACGCGACAAAATATGCTACGAACATATTCCAAATCCACGCACAAGACTAGCACAAAAAAATAGTGATTGTACCGCCTATATGCCTTTAGCTTGTAGGGGCGCCCACGCGAGTTTTCCGATGACCTGGAGAGGCATTCGCCCGGCTCGGCCACGCAACTGTTGGTGCTCAGGTGGTAATGCCGAGGAATGCGGTGGAGGCTAAGGGGCTACTGCTTGCGTCCGTTCGAGAACCGGACCCGGTGATCTTCCTAGAGCCCAAAGTCCTGTACCGGACAAGCGTTGAGGACGTACCCGACGGCGACTACGAAGTGCCGCTGGGGACGGCGGACGTCATGCGTACGGGCGCCGATGTGACCCTGGTGAGAACAACACCATCTCGAGTGTACCCTCTAGAAAACGAAACGCCCAGATTGAGAATGGTAACTGTGGTCGAGTGCAGTCCGCGGTGCGTTTCCGGTTGCACGGGAAGTATTAGTTTTGGGCGTACTTCGGCGGTCGATCATAGCTCTTCCCCGTGAACACCGACCCCTGGTTAATTTGTGGTGGCGTTCGCTACCACAGTAGGGTCTCCCGACGATTTCAACGACCATCGTGGGTCGCGGACGAACGTGCAAGGAAGCGCACGAACATGTCAGGAAGCGCAGTGAACAGAGTCAACGACGATCCAGTGGCCTACATCCAAGTCTGTGTTCCTCTCACTCTAATCGTGCGGGAGAGAAGGAGAGATAGATAAATAGAGAGAGAGGGAGAGTGAGGGAGAGCTCGTGACCATATCCATTGACTCTTCTCCGCGCCCCAATTCACCCCCCCCAACGTGCTGCGTGCGACTTGGGGCAGATTTTGCGAAGCAGTTGACCGCACATGCTAGGTGTGAACCCACCGGACACGTCCAAGCGGTGTACCCGTCAAGCATAGTTGTCGTTGCCGCCAAAACTGATACTTCTAGACCGTGGGTAAGCCATAGCGTGACTGGCGGTGTCAAAAACTAGGGTCACACCCGAAGATACACCGCATGGCACAGCGCGAGTGGCCCTGCCGCACGCCGCAAGCCTTGGCCCTCACTTCGTTGTGCTTTCTTTTTTTTGTTCTCTTTCGTGGCGTAGGTCGGGTGGGGGGCACAGCTGCAAGTGATGGCGGCAGCGTGTGATGAAGCAAGCAAGGAAGGGATCGATTGCGAGCTTATCGACCTTAGGTATGCCGCCCTCGATGACGCCAAGGCACTACAGCTGAAATAACGAAAACAAATACAACAAACAGCAGAAACTTAATATTGTCATAGATGCATTTCTGCTGTCGTTTTCATGGCAGGTTCTTCACAATGATTTTGAGGCGATACCGCCAGGTACCTATGGTAATGCTACACGACAGTCGTATCGATCACTGATAAAGAAATCAGCACGTCTGCGGACAATGATGCGCGTATATTAACTTTCGACTACGGCACCTACGACTGCTTCACTGACCCGATGTTTGACCTCTTGGATCACCACCGTTTCAGACATCGGGGAGGCACGGCATGACGTTTCATAGAAGGCAGGAGGCATACCGAACTATGCATTCCCGTCCTTTCGCACTACAACACATTGAGCAAACCTTTTACTCGTAAGCACTTTTTGCGTGCGTCGTTGCGCGCCAAGGACGATTCTCCCGTGGGATATCGACACGGTCAGCCGCTCCGTGGCGAAGACGGGCAGGCTAGTGGTGTCCCACGAGGCGCCAAGAACGGGAGGTTTCGCCGCTGAGATAGCGGCTGATATTCAGGTGGGCTACATGCTTCGTTCCGCTCCATGCCGAGTGGTGTTGAGTTTAGATGAAGCGGGCAATATTATTTGGTGCCACTTTGGTCAGAGATTTTCCCGGTCGTCGTATGTTTGACCCCCTGTTACAGAGGCTTACCCTGAGCTGGGTAATCGATCGATATTTTACCCCGTTGATCCAGTAGGTAACACCTTCGTATTTGGCGTCGTAACACCTGTACACCCTCGCCCGCCCCCCCCCCGCTGAACCCGCTTGCAGACGTGCTTTCAGTTTTACTTGCCGCGCTACCCTTGTTGGTGGTTTGGTAGGCAGTGTATACGAAGGTAATATGGCCTTGGAAACAGCAGCTTAGTTGTGTGCCATGGACAGCGCCGTCTGTGTTAGCAGATATAACATGTTTTCACCACCAAGTCAATCCCCGGAATGCCCTGACAAACGATGTTATATGTGCTAGCCATACTTATCTCTACATGCAAGCCCCGTCGTAGGAGCAGCGCAGTTTTTTTTGTAGTAGCGCTATGTGCGCGGGGGACATATCGGAAATCACAGCCTAGTGAAGTTAGGGGAGATGTACGCTCGGCTTGTGGGTGCCTAGAAAGCACTTGGCAGGCTACATAAGATAACGAGAGTTGGTTGTGAGTATCGCGGGTCTATCGATTGCAGAGCTTGGTGACAGCGACAAAAAAAACACGACCGAAAACCGAGGGAAACCATTTGGAAGACGTGCGCATAGTGGTGACGATCCGCTGAGAAACGCCGTCGAAGTTCAGCTTCGCTCATGAATGTCCTAGAATGTGTTAGTTGTTGCTTTATCTACCCTTTTTTTGTGGTTGTAAGCGCGATTTTTTTGTTTTGTGATGGATTTGTTTGCCAAAATACTATCGCCTGTTTTTGGGAATATGATACCCGTTACATTGAACACCCGGCGCAGTATTTGCGCCGTGATTGCTCCTTGTCCTCGCATGTCCTCCGAGGAGGGTTTGTTTCGCGCTTTCCCCGCTCGCACGTGAGGGTGCTTTGCTTTGCGCATCAAGCCACTGACCTGTTGCCCTTTCTTGTTGCACCCACAGGAGAGGTGCTTCCTGCACCTTGAGGCGCCAGTACAGCGGGTATGTGGGTACGATACCCCCTTCCCCCTCGTCTTCGAAAAGCTGTATTTGCCCAGCCGGCTCAAGGTCCTGGAGGCCATCCGAACGGCGGTCAGCTACTGATCTTGCCCAGCGCGTGTATTTTTACAGTGCTGGGGGCAAAAGGGCGCACGTTGTGCTCGGGCGTACGGTACAGACGCTTGCATTTGGCAAGGTGTGTTATAGCAAGCTGACAGCACACCATGGCGCTACTTCATTCGATTGCGCCGGTAGGCTGCACCGCCTTTTGTATATACCAGGTATACCTAAGTACAGTATATGCGTTGCAGTTGACGTGCCGTATGGATACGGTTCCATCGACGGGGGGCAGCACGCTGCGCGGTACTTTGGGCGCGCGCGCCACTGGCCCCGGCATCGTGTGTATCATACCAGGAGATAAGTAACAACACTCCGACGATACCGCACATTTTACGAGGACAAACTCGTTCTATAAACTATGCTGCCAATCTCATCGCGCGCACGATTCCCAACGTCTATAGTTTGAAAAAACGTGCCGAAGGAGATTATGTCAACGATCATATCTGCGCCAGTCTCGGCGAGAGGATACCGACAGGGGCTCAATACTCGTAGCGTGTTGACGGGTTGAGCCCTACATTAAACAGTTATTACTCGATATCCCAGCCAGTGTTGTGTTGTTGGAGTTTTGTGTCAAATGTGCTGGGAGGCGCCTCCTTTACACCGCGATACACCCGCAGCCTCCTCGCCGCTGGCCTGGGTGGGTCTACTGGCCCAGCACGGGTTGCCGTGATAAGGGCGCCATGAGATTTCGTTTAGCCCTCGAAAACAGGTTTTTTGTAGTAACAGGCAATGAGCCTCGTGCCTGGAAATGGTGGTTTCTTGCCATTCATTTAGCTACTGTACGTACCGGAAGCACCGTTAATTTAGGTGGCAGAGACGGTGGGATGGGTGTCGGTGGGCTGGAGAACAGCAGCTGATCTGCTCACGGACTATTGCTCGATTGGTGGGATGGGTGTCGGTGGGCTGGAGAACAGCAGCTGATCTACTCACGGATTATTGCTCGATTCTACATGGCTACTGAGACAGACTTAGCGCATCGCAGTCAACGTTGGATCTGTTTTGGGTGTTGGGTAGCGTGGTAGGCTGTCTTTATTCCGTGTTGCGACGGCACCCGTCCAATAATGACTCAACTTAAACGCCTTAAGACACGCAATACCTCTCCTCACGTCGAACCGTGTGCGCCCGTGAATGTACGAGTCTACCAACAGTCTGAAGGATCAACTGCAGGCGGCGGAGTCACGTGTACCATCGCTGGTTCCCTAGCCTTTCATCTAACGTAGATAGGCCATGTTCCAGCCGGAACATAAACAACCGCAGTCTTTTGATGGGACTAGAGGCGGAAGCGTCTGATATAAAACGCTGCCCATCGCCGCTGCCCGTTTTCTCATTCGCCGTTTTTCAAGTCCATCCTTCCCCCTGTTGCATGATGATAAAGGCAAATGCACCTGGTCCAGCACATGGCAGTCGGTGAGGATACGTGTCTTGCCTTTCAGTACAACGACCGCCGGGCGATTGGCAGTGGAATTTTCCAGTGCGAGGGGTCTCAGCTCAACCCGGGCCGCTGTCTTTTGGATTTTATGCCCCCGACATATGTCACCTCAGTGCTTTACCAGCCCCCCGGTCTGCTTGTTTAGCTGCAAACCTTCTGGAGATAAGAGCTGCTGTCTCCAAACACGGAATCATTTTATGGCGACTGCTTGGATATCGCTGGGTTGCGTTTTTACCAAAGGCATATTATTAGAATACTTCAGTATCAACATTACTTCAGTATCAACATTGACTGCTTCGCGAAAAAACAGCTTGTGTAGAAACAACAAACCTTGAAATCACGTTTAACCCTTTTAGTACTGCCCTCCCGATATAGGGGCAAAACATTACGAATTATACCGGAACTTAGAAGTTGGAAAAGGGTTAACTTGCGGTTTACCATACATTCGTCGAAGCACTAACTTCGACTCCTCCCACTCTATCCCCTTTCCCCCGACTAAGCCCGCATTCATGCCAGCCCTTGAAAGGACAACTATCTACCAACTATCTTCTTCGAAACCCCCCGCTCTTCCCTCCCGGTTTCTTCATCCCTAGCCCGAACTTGACGGAAATGCGTTTTTCCGCGGGGGCGATGCCGGCAGCTTCCCCCCCTTGCTGTCCTGTGCCATCTGGATTTCGCGATCTGGCAACAAAACGCACGGACCGCGGAAGATGCATGTGTCTCAAGTTGGGTTCTTGTCGCACGGATCCTAGGAAAACATCGTACAGATCCTAGGAAAGCGTCATGTACGGATCCTAGGAAAGCGTCTCGTCCTACTGTACATATCCTAGGAAAGCGGCATGTCGTACAGATCCTAGGAAAATGCCTTGTTGTATATATCCTAGGGAAGCCTGCGTATTCTCGGCGTGTCGGGAGCTCCGAATGCCAAGCGGATGGGTCATGTGCTACCGCCAATGATGCTCACGGTGAAACAAGGGAATACACGAAAAAAATGCCGACGACGCCACGTACTACAGACAAGCTCCAAGTGTACGAAGGCTCTGTGAACCATAGTAAGCGCGACCGTGCTATAAATAGCACAAGTTCTGCGGCGACGCTACCGACACATCACATCGGGTGCCTAGGCGCCAACGCCTTCCAGGTTACCGAAGGCGGTCATTTCCGGGTCACTACGCGTCGACGTTACAACAAAGCGTTGAACAGTTAACAACAAAGCGTCGAACAGCCAACACCAACGCCAAGAGCAAGGCGTACATTGCAAATATTGACGTCAAGTCAAACATTCACGCTACAAATTGCAGGGCAAGGCATACCTGACAAATAAAAACGTCTACACAAGTCGAGCATGCAAGCTACACATTGCCGAAGTGAACGGGAGGAAGACGGAGCCGCGTGCGCGCGCGCGGGGGGTGCTGCTCACGGTGGTGGTGCTGCTCCGGCCGACGAGCCGCCCCCGGTTGCTGCCTTCGTAGCTTCTAATCGTCTCTGCATCTCCTCCCATTCCTTTTTCTGTTCCTTGTCGCGGTTGAAAGTTTTCCCTCGTCTCGCTTTCTCCGTCTCCGCCGCCTCCTTCAATCGCTACATAATGTGACAGTCAAAACGAACGACGTTCCGTTGCACGACGAATCAGTAATGGCGCATGGGGGTTGCTGTTTACATCTCTTCGGATTGGTACTGGTAAGTCCCAACCAAGAAAAATATTTCGTCCGAAAAACCTTCTGTAAATAATGTCGAGCTCGACGTTTAAAATCGCGTAAAGCAGACAAAGCACATCAGCAATAATCGTAAACCCATTCATGAGATCGTCGGCGGAACGCGATAGAAGCAGCTGGCATAATCCAAGCATATCTGCACGCATTCGAACATGGAGTCGTGCGCTTCCGTGTTTTTGGTGCTTCCGTCAAGCTACGTCGGTGGTCCTCTCCGCCCTGTCGTCGCCCAGCCGAATCCTCACAAAGCTAAAGCCCGATGGTAGCACTGTAGTCTACGCAGCGAGTTCTAAAATCTGGATTAAGCCCATCTTTTGATCGCCCGCGCGAGAGTCAACGGGGTTATGGAGATAACTGGTTTTGCCAATGACTGCAGGCGCTCAGAGTGGCAGTCAGCGTAAAGCGAGACCTCATAGGGTTCCAACCCGGGATATCACCACGTTTTCGAGAGAATTCAACAACCCCGGCGGGCAGGATTAAAAAAAATATATACTAGTAGGTTGTTATGTCATTTTGGTTTTGCTCACCTTGACGTGGTGGTGATCGTATGAGCTCAGATGGTTGCTCATCTCGCCAACGTTCTTGTACTGCTTGTTGCAGATGTCACAGAAGAATTCCTTGTTCATCTCCTGCGGGTTCGGCGACACGCATCATACCATACACAGTTTCGGCGGTGGGTTTTCGACATAGTGAGCGCGGCGTACGCACGGGGGGACGGGTAGGGCTACTCCAATGACGTAGATGTACACGAGGCATTGCCATTCATCATCTATAACTAAAAAAA
>JBBMKB010081221.1:0-12443 GCA_037833945.1 Alaria marginata
AACCCCTCTCTACCCCCCTCCCCCCAACTCACCTGAATCGCGGTCCGACGTCCCCTGTCTCGCCCTGCGCTCTTCCTTGGAATCTATAGCCTTGGTGCTCTTCGCGGTAGATGGTCCGGTAGAAACAGAGCGTTGTCCTAGTCTTTTCGCGGAGATGCCCTCTCGAGCCTCTGAAATAATTACATGTAAATAGGGGAAATGCGCACAAAGGGGGGAAATACACATATTATCATTATTTTTGCCCTCCGACAATAAAGCATATAGGCCGTTCCGACATAAATCGAATATCCTTCCGTAATGCAGTAGTATCTCTCTTATGACTCTGTGCCAACCATTCCCCAATTTCCCTTCCCAGCATATTTAAACACATATAAAGGGGAAACATATATAAAGAGGGAGAATGTGCATAAGGAGGGCATGGGATGGAGGCGGGGGGGGCGCGGGGGCGTACTCATTTGTTGCTTGCCTTAGTCATTTGACCATTGACCACGCATCCCTTTCGAGACGGAGCACCGTTCCTACGCCTAATAGAGACACCTCCAACATTTGGGCGCTCAGTACGTTTCTCCCACATATTACATCAAACTTTTTGCATATCTTATCTCCTTCCTGTCTCGGAATAGAAAGGAAGGGGGAGGGGGGAGGGGGGAGGGGGGAAGGGGATAGGGAGAGGGAAGGGGGTGTGCGGCCATACCAAAACGAAGAATGCATCCTTTCACGCATTGTATCGTATGTACAACGGCAGGAAAACGGCACACAAGAGACAGTCAGACCGGCGAAAAAACAAACTTCAGGAAGTTTGGCTTTTAAGTCGCGGCGGCTGATGTATGTTGTACTTCTGCTACACATCGACGAAAACACCCAATACATGAGTCATCCTACGGTAGGGGTTGCATTTTACCCTATTAATAGGGGTCAAACATTCCTGACCGGTTGAGCTCCTTAAGTGAGGAACTATCAGCCGGTATGATCATTTTGCGAGTGCATTTGTTTTAGGACCAGCGGATAGAAATGTTGATCGGTTTGCGCGAACAAAAACTTTGGAAGTCATGTTTCGGGTGAGATATAGAGCTCCTCATGTCAGGAGCTCATAAATTTATTGCTGCACCCCTACCGTGGGACGACTCACATAGCATATAGGGGGGGGTGAAATTTAAGCCCATTGTAGACCTACGACCAGAACACGGTCGTCGTAAAAAATCGATACTCGATGGTGCTGACGAAATATGTCGTCCGAAGACAGCACTTATGTTCACCCTTGACAGGCCGCCATTTTGCGTTGACTGACACTAAAATACTAGGGTTTAGTGTGGAGCACTCGACCCAGCACCCTTGACAGCGCGCGTTTTCCCTTGATTGGCGCGTCTCCTGACATCACTGGTGCTGACGCCACAAAATTCTCGCTATTTCGTTTTTTTGATGCAGCGACATTTCTGTATCACTGCAAACACCCGCCCCCCGATCGACACATTCACGACCCTACAATACAACGCCGCAAGTTTAATGAATTCATACTATCAATGATGCAAGACATGAATAATGTACACCATCGAAGCAGACGATATGGAAGGATGTTCGATTTTTATCGGAACGGCATCTTCGCTATATTGTCGAACGGCAAATCCATGGTATTATGCGATACCCCTGGTATGATATTGCTACTGCCCTCGACGGAATGCATTCGAGCGCTGTTCTCAGTTTGATTGTGTTTTTGTTTTTGTGAAGTCGCATTTGGAGTTGGTGAGAGTGACGAGGGATACCAGTCGGCCGCCGCGGCAAAATTTCCCTTGTACGTAGTATTAATAGTAGCTCAGCCTCGCGATCACCGTCGTCTAGAACTGTACCCACAGTTTTTGGGACAAACGACTGGGGATTAGAGCTGCATCAGTGTTTCAGTCAAGCGTTAAGCGATGCAAGTCACAGCGCAGTAACCTTGTGGTACGGACACTGGTTGTTTTCGGACACTGTTGCTGCTGCTGTGGGTTTGCTGTTTGCTGGATGTTGATCAGTGGAAGCAACAGTTTAATGTTAATATTAGCAAGGGGGCTTCGCCGGCGGCCTAGTGAGGGCCGTCAACGAAGCTAAGACCCGCAGGCGACGAAAAATAATATCTGCAAACAAAAGTTTCCGACACCAAGGGCCGGTTATAAATGTTAAATGCTCCCTTCAACACCACAGACAAGCATAAAGCAGATCAGGTTTGCAGTGCTAAATACATTGGTTAAGCTATGCGCGTCAAAGCGCACAAACCTTGTAACATTACTACCACTTGCTGTCCATCGCGCGAGCTTGTCAACAATAATCCTTCTATAATTACTACCACTTGCTATCCATCGCGCGAGCTTGTCGCTGTCTGGGATGAGGCATCGGCATGGACACTGGATATTCTGGATGTTGGTGGGTGAAAATATCAGTTTTAGTGTGAAGAACAAACGGACACGCATACGACGCACACGCACACCCATATGCCAGGTGTCTGGTGCCAGGTAGCCCATGGGCGAACCCATGACCGACCGGCGATTCAAGGACATCCTCGTCCAAGGATTTATGTCAGAGTACGAGAGCATCAAACTAATGATGTATCGTGATCCGGTCTTTGACCTGTAGCTCAGATCCAGGCGACAATGCGCGACCTGTATTTGGACAACCTGTCTCACAGCAATGAAGCGGCGCGAAATATCGCTGCACGTGGAGTCGCCATGTCAGCGGAGTCAGTTGTTTGTTAGAACTGTGACAAGATAGGGCACATCTCGCGCAACTGCCCTATGCCCGCCAAGAACAACGCCGGAGGGTACCCTAAGCAAGGCAAGAAGGACGGCAAGAAGACACCTTCTGGGGGCAAGGCTGGATCCGGGGACGGAGGCGGCACTGAGGAAAAATGGTGCTCCGTCCACAAGTCTACGACTCACAACGACGCTGAGTGCTATCAGCAGGGAGCGCCACGCCCACAGGGTAACGCTTTCACCACTGCTGTGCTCGACGCCCACACCCCTCTTGCTGATGACGACGAGCAACCGACCTTCAACTTCAACGACGAATTCGACGGTGGTTTATTGTGGATGTCGTCTGCTAAGGGGCGGACAGCTCTGCCCAACAGCTGCGGAATCACGATGCTGGTGGATAGCGGCGCAACAGAACACCTTCTGGATGACGAGTTAATCCCCGGGTTGAAGGACCGGATGCAGGACTACGCGCTGCTGGACGTACCGAAGCCAATCGTGACTGCTGGCAACAACGAGCTACAAGGAACTGCAACCGGTATCCTCTACGGCACCCTCGTCGACCAGACCGGCAAGAAGCATAGCGTGCGGTGTGCCAGTTTGATCATTTCAGGCCTGGGGCGCAACGTCTTCTCTTCCGCTGTGGTAATGCAGCGGGGGGTCGCCACCATCCTCGAGGTAGGAAACCCCCACCTGCGGAAGGATGGGGTCGTGGTGCCGTTACAGCAACGGAAAGGGGACTTGGGTCTGATTTTATTTAAGGTGGAGATCAATTAAAGGAGCGGAACTTCATCGCCTGGGACTGCCAACGCGCTAAATCCTGGGGCCGCTGGAGCATCTTCCCCTACGGTCGTCGGAGCAGCATCGCCTGGGATAGACGTAGCGCCATCGCCCGAGATCATTGGGTCATCATCATCCGGGATCAACGGAGCATCGGCATCTTCTAATATCTCTGGATCGGTTGAGGTCAACAGAGCATCAACACCAGAGGCAGGAGCGTCATCACGAGGAGCTGGAGTATCAACGACAGCTGGAGCATCATCTTCGGGGGCAAGAGCGTCATCGCCAGGAGCTGAAGTATCAACGACAGCTGGAGCATCGTCTCCAGAGGCAAGGGCGTCATCACCAGGGGTTACAGTATCAACATCAGCTGGAGAGTCTTCACCAGGGGTTGGAGCATTCTCATCAGGAGCTGGAGCGACATCGCCAGGAGTCACACCTGCAGTTTAACCCGGGGGCACACACCGTGATTCGCCCGGGGTCGCATCGCCTACTTCGACCGGGGTCGCACCTACTTCGACTGGGATCGCACCGGATGCACAGCATCATGTCACCGCCAGTGCGATATCTGGTTCAACGGCCGAGGGCACGTTCACCGTGGGCACCTTCGAGGTAGCGTACGACGAGCTCACCCCTGCCCGGTTGCTCAATCTCACGGAGAGAGCACCGCGGGCAAACCCCCTGGATCGGGGAAAAATCTCGGATAAGGGCGTGGATTTCGCCGACACCGAGAGAGACCCAGATCAGGTCTCGGGGGAGGAAAACGTGGTGATTAACCACCAAGATCCCCTCCACGGAACAACATCGCCCGGGACCTTCAGAACACAAACGTGTGAGGTCATCGGAGCATCAGCATTGGGCATCACTGGATCACCATCGCACTCTGGAGCATCAGCGCCTGGGGTCACTGGACCACCATCGCCTGAGCTTGCCGGAGCAACTGCATCTGGGATCACTGGACCAACATCATTTTGGATCAACGGAGCACCAGCTGGAGCAACAGCATCATATGGGGTCGCTGGATCATCGCCATCTGGGACCACCGGGGCATCAGCTGAGGCATCGTCACCAGGGGTCGACGGATCGACAACGTCCGCTTCACCCGAGGTCGCGCCAGCTGCTCATGAGCCACGCCTTCGAGTCAAGCTCTACACCAAGGACGGCGGTGAGCTGAAGGAGGCCCACAAGGTAGTGGAAGGACAACCGCGGGGATACCCCGTGGCAGGATCTATGGACTTCGCACACGGCGGTGAAGAACCAGTGCTGGCATCAACGGCCTTCGTCTACACCCGCAAGACAGATAACCTCGGGCTACACCTTGTTCCTGAACAAGGGGTCCATCAACATCGGAGCCAAGCTGCAGAGACTGGCGGTATAACCACCAGTAGAAGCGGAGCGACTTCAAAGCTGCATGGCAGGAGGACCCGCCATGTTGGCGAGTTCAACCGGAAGATTGGTGTATACGAGAGGTGATGTCTCTCTAAAGTAGTATTCGTAGCATTTCGCAGCTGTATAAACGCTGCCAGTGCCTCTTTGTTCCTTTGTGTGCGGGCGGCAGGAACATTGGGAGACGGTTCTGTCCTATTCTTGTTGCGGAATGAATGGAGTCACTGCTGTTGACTACTACTACAACTAACATTATATGTTATTGGTCGATTAACTGGCCGGAATATGGTTCGCGATTGATTCGTGATTCTAGTCTTGTAGGCTGGTAGGTTAACCTGCATCTAACATGCAGAGTGTACGAGACGGGCAGAGACGTGGCAGGCTGCTACATGATATTTTTTTTCTTTATTTGTAGGTCAACTAACTGATAACTGGGGTATTATTTTCGCGTCTTATTTGGTAGCGTGCGTAGGCCACGAGTACCTTTTGTGACAAGATTACACCCAAATTGCCGCCGTTCATACACGGGCCTGAATTTGTTGTTTTATTGTTGTTTGCACGGTAGATCATATTTCCTGGAACACAACCTACTGTTGTGCAGGTCTTTGAGGTTGCCAGGAGTTGCAGTCAGTATCAAGGTACGGTACGAGTTAGCTTAAGCAAGCTAAGGGATAGCTGCATTCGGAGTCGGATGGCAATTTTTGTCGATGTTACCTCCATCGAGGGATCGTGTTAGTAATATGTACTTCGCAGTACATAGCTAGTGGTCTATCGAGTCGCTGTCAGCAACATGCTGGTAGTCGTCTATAGCCAGTGTTCAGTAGCATGTAGTGCTACTGACTACTGAGGCATAGGTATAGTATTGGGGTGTATCTAGAAAGCAACACCCGGACATCGGCGGAATAACGAATACACATAGGAAAATTCTGAGATAATTATGGGAATAGCCGGCACGATAAAGTAAAAATATCTCGAAGGATATCCTGGTACGAAGCACGCCGAGGGAAAGCTGCAGAGAGCACGTCGAGGGAACGCTGCAGGGAACGTTACTGTAGGTTGGACTGTCGGCCAGCATAACAGCCCGTAGATTACATCTACTCGTAGCTTGGGCATTTGTTCCGTCGTGATCAGGTGGTGAGGGTCGCCCCGCCCTTTCGGTTCACTCTCCTTTGTTCCTTCTCCTAATTGGCCTGAGAACGCCCTTTCAACACCACTGTCTTTGTTCTGGGATGAAGCTCACCAACGGACTTGCCTACAGCAAGCAGTCCACAGGTTTTCGGCATTACAATGACAAAAATGATGTTATTATGTTTTGGATTTGAGTATTTGGAGTTCGGATGTTTTTTACGTGTACCCAACCGGGAGGCTGTTGTCTGATTCTATATTGAGTTTTCGGACTACTGTCCTAGTAAATACACTCGTTTGATTCGGATTCTGGCATTTGGTTTTCGGACTTTTGATGTTGAAGCTTTCGGATTTCGGATTTCGGATTTCGGAGTTTCGGACTTTGGGTTTCGACATCGGATTTTGGGTCTTAGATTTTGGAGAATGATCTGAATGTTGTCCTTGGATTGTGATTCTTGGTTTATTGAGTGACTTTCAGGGACTATTATGGTACTGCAATGTTTATTTCTGCCTCAGCATTGCAGGGAGAATGCTGTTTGACAGTATTTTTCGTTGACTCGTTTTACCTTGAATAAATGATAATATGGTGTCATGCCGTATCAGTTACAAAGCTGGGAGGCTGTTGAATGTGCTTTAGCACGTGATACGGATATGACGATGGTCGAGTACGACTGTAGGAGCTGCAATGATAAGTCGGCTTTTCGGTAATTGGACATCGGAATATTGATGGTTTATCTGTCAGCCCGCTCTATCTGTACTATGCCTATATCATGTGGATAGCGCTCGAGAGGAGCTTAAGAGTCATTCCAAGGTAGGGGTTGCATTTTTTGGGGTCAAACGTTCCTGGCTGGTTGGGCTCCTGAAGTGAGGAACTGCCGGTTGGTATGATAACTTTACGAGGGCATTTGTTTTAGGTCTAGCGGGTAGAAATGATCATCGGGTTTCGCGAACGAAAATCTTGGAAGTCATGTTTTGGGTGAGATATTGAGCTCCTCATGTCAGGAGCTCAAAAAATTATTACTGCACCCCTATCATACCGTGGGATCACTCTTAATATCTACACGTTCTACTTGCGTATTCACTGGGTGCTCGACCACCTATTGTCTGTGCAGTGGTATTGCCCTGTGACACACCCAGGAGCCAGGAAACAGGGTTTAAGTGTTTCAGGGTGCAAGGTGTTGTCAAATCGTCGGGCCAACCCCAATAGACCACCATTCTATTTTGATTGGCCAACCCTAATCCCACCCCACACCCTGATCCCGCCCCCTATAATGTTGAGGCTAGGTTAGGGCTTAGGCTTCTGGCTGGGTTGGGACCTAATCTCACTCGGAGGCCGTGAGTGCGTAAGCGTGAACCGTAATCGTGTCGCTTGCAAATAGTGGTTATAGTTCTAGGATAGCACGGAGGTGCGCCCCTGTTTGTGTCAGCCGTCACCAATGCACGACTGCCTGAAGCTGCCTTCTGGCCAAAGCGAGCCACGAAGCCACTGTGACTAAGCTCCCAACAACACACGGATCCCGCAAACTGCCCTCTCGCCAAAGCGAGCCACTATAACACTACCTTCTGGCCAAAGCAAGTCACCTTAGCACAGCAGTGGCTGGGTTGTGCCAGGTTTGAGTTGTGCCAGGGAACCCAATGTACCGCACAGATATCTGAGTTATTTCCAAGATTTTCGTAACACAAGTTTTGTAACAGCGGACAATATGTTTTTCTCGTCTGCGCCAGGCGATTGGCGATTGGACAGGCACTATAGCGGGCAACCACCACTACTCAACCGCTAAAACGGGACCTCTATATACTTTACTTCAGAATGTGCATGTATCGTTCAGGCATCATTCAGGCATCGTTCAGGCCTCGTTCAGGCATCGTTCAGGCATCGTTCAGATATCGTCCAGGCACCTTCCCAGTGACGAGCTTGCTGGGCTTATAATGAACCAAATGATTCCGTACATAAACACCCGTTTTTTACCCCTTTTGAGACAAACTTATTACGAGCGAACGCGGCTTTCTAATTCTGACGATGCTGTTCAAAATAGTGTGAAGCCGACGCCGTAACGCGGGTGTTCGCAAAAGTATTGTATGGCTTTTTCCAAAAAATAGGTCGGATTCATGCCCCCGGTGTTTGCCAGTCGTAAAAAAAAAGCCACACACAAGGGTTGCAATAAGCACCAGAGCACGTACAACACCGGCCCAGTACCACGGACGGACATGTCGGTCTAAGCGCGCACACAGCTCTGTCTCGAATGGGCACCACCCGAACAGCGTCGCTGGGCTCCTGGGCTCTCTGCTGTGTACTGCCGTCCTTGTGGTGTGCGAGATGTCGACAAACCTACCTCTCGGTAGCCTCGGTCCAAACACGTTGTTGTTGGGTCCACAGCAGCAGCACACACAACAACAGCTATACTACAGCAGTACGCGACAGATGATAGGAACCTGATCTTGAGGAATTTCAGGCTGAGTTTTCGCGAAATTTAAGAAATTACAGCTAAGCATTTGTGCTGAACTCGAGGGGGAAATAGGAACTATAATTCCGGAAGTGCAAGGGGGTCGAAATAAAAGAGAGAATGCACTGCAGCCCCAAATAATAAGAAACAGCCAACACCCCCCCCAAGGCCACATCAGGCTCCCAACAAATTTCTCTCCAAAACTGACCTTAAAACTGACTTGTTTTCCAACATTTTTCCATTTGTTGTTCAAGTTTTTTGGTTTGGCTACCGTAAAAACAAACCCGTCCCCTCTTCAAGAATGGAAATACCAAATATAGCAACACCATTTTTCAAGGGTTTGTCATGGGTCGGTCGTATGGGCCGGGTAGGGTCGATATGAAACGGGGTCTTGAGCCGGGCCCAGTCGGACCGGGCCGGGCTGGACCGAGTCGATCTGAAAATTGGCCTTGGGCCGGGCCTAGCCGGGCCGACTCTTTGACCCCGTGATGGGCCGGGCCGGGCCGATATAATTTTGAAAACATGTGATGGGCCGAGCCGAGCCGGGCCGGATCGGGCCTTTAGAAAGATTGATGGCCCAGGCCGGGTCGGGCCGTGAAAAGTTGGAGATGTGATGGGCCGGGTCGGGCCGCGGCCCATCCTCTCAGACTTTGATGGATCGGGCCGGGCCGCAGCCCAACAAATGACAATTCGATGGGCCGGCCCAGGCTGAGCCGGACCGCGGCTCACCAAATGAAAAACCGATGGATCGAACCGGGCCGCGGCCCATGACATGAAAAAAACATGGGCCGGTCCGGGCGCCAAACCCCGGGCCGGCCCACCAGCGCCGGCCCGAAAGTAGGCCTGATGTTTTCATTTTTCCCTCTGCGGATAGAAGGCAATCGGTGGGGAGTCGTGCTTGCTGCTGATACCGGCCGACGCCTATACAGGGGGGGACTGTACAGGACTGCAGACGCTTGGAGGAGTAAAGGGTATATTAGAAGTACGTTGACCTGACTGCAGACGCTTGGAGGAGTAAAGGGTATATTAGAAGTACGTTGACCTGACTGCATCGTGGTGAACGATTCGTAGTGGCGAGGGTTCGCGGCGATGAGTCTATCCGATGATGCTTTGAGGGACCTGACGGCACTTGCCTAGTTGAAATCGGAATGCGGGATCCTTGAGTAACGTGTGCACATTTTGCTGTGTGTGTTGTTAATAATAACAGCCCAAAAAACAAGTGTCGCATTGCACGCCATTATAGCAGAAGTGTTTTTTTTTTTGAAGAATTTGGCGTTTTTAGGGTCGATCTTAACGATACGGATAGAATTTCATTTTTTCTTGAAATTTCGGTATTTTCCCAAATTCGAAGATGGGTGAATTATAACGACAACAGCTATTAATAGCAGCAGCTGCCTCGCTATGTCCACCCGGCACAGAACCGTCACTACAGCAGCAGCGCTCGCGGAAACCATCTGTGTGGTGGTCTCACTGCAGTCGGCCTGCTAAAATATTTAGGGAAAAACCGAAATTTCAGTAAAAAACTTAAATAAACTTGATTGTTAAGCAGTTCGCGTTTTGCGCCCCTTCGCAAAATAAGAAATTTAACTTAAGCTTTTCTGCTGAAAGGATTGTCGGAGAGAAAATAAGCCGCGAGCCTTAGCCAAAATACGAAGTTCTTATCATCTGTAGCGTACTGTAGAACAGCAAGGCGTAGGCGTATGTACGCTTCTTATACCGCAACCACCGGAGAGCGCAGAAAGAGAGCAGCAGCGGCTTCGAAACGGTGCTTGGCGAAGCGCTTCTTTCTGTCAGCGGCGGACCAACGACGAGAGGTACGCCCCCCGCAGAGTGTTGTCAGAGTTGTGTCCCCGCGTGTGTTGTGTGTTTTTACAAACGAAAAAACACACGTTTTTACCAACGAACAAACACAAAACAAAAACTAGGAGCTGGAATGACACATCCGCCCGTCGTGTTCCTCGCTCGTGTTCCTCGCTTTGCAGGGACGCCGACAATGAACGCCGTGCCAACCAGCGACGGTCGGGAGGGGAAGCAGGACGAGAGAGAAAGTGGATTGCCCACGTCCAAGCGGACACCGCCGATGGTGGTGGTAGTGGTGGCGGTGGTGGTTGTGGTGGTAGCGGTGCTGCTGCTGGGTTGGGTTGAGTTGGGTTGTGCCAGGTGTTGCGTCGTACCAGGAAACACATTTTTTTGTCACGCTGAGAACAACAACAGCAACAACAACAGCACAGGGACAACTAGCAACAGCAGCAACAACAACAGCTGGCTACCGTCCATTCTACCAGCGCACATGAGTTGACGACAGCTACAAAACAGCCTGCTGCGATACAGTACGCGACATGTGTTGATAACTTGGCAGTTAAGAATTTCAGGCGTACTGTAGTTTCTAGCGACAGCTATACTACAGTAGTACTACTGTATCTTCGGGCTCTGTCCGAAATCCCACGCCCCCTACTCACACGAAATCCTTATCATCGTTTAGGCGTCGTTCATGCATCGCTCAGGCATCGTTTAGGCATCGTTTAGTCATTATTCAGGCATATTTTAGGCATCGCTCAGACATCGTTCAGGCATCATTCAGGCATCGTTCAGGCATCGTTCAGGCATCGTTCAGGCGCATGCGTGCGCACGCTTTGGCTGTGCCTACTTGAAGCTGATGTGTTGTCAACCTGTCCTGACCTTCTACGCAGGTATGTACCTTGTATAATATGGCATGGCTCCAATCTCCACCCTAAAACACCAACATGTTTGGATTATTGCCCGATTGCCTCCAAACAATGCAGGCACTCTTTCACCAGCCGCCGACCGACTCGAGGTTCCGCCCCACCACCCCCCCTACGACATAGAAACATCACCGACGCAACTCTCACAGGCTGGCTGCCAAACCCGCGTAGCGCGTCGTTGCCCCTTGTTACCCCGTTGCTCACCTTTGCTGGTCAGCATCGTCCGTTCCTGGTGTCGCATGTTGACTTGGCACTGCTAAAGGTCGATCGAGATGACCTTCCGAAACAGCTCGAAGCTACTACTTACCTGGTATTGTGGTATCACATGTATGTGAAGAAGAAGAAGCTCGAACAAACCACGTACACGTGGAAAATGAAATCCCGGCAGCAGCTTTTCGAAAAACCATCCGCGTGGTGTATTGCATCTTGCGAGCTATGCGATGCCTCGGCAGGATGGCCCTCGCGAGGCCAGGGGGTAGGGGCAGCTGCTATGCAGGCGTGGCAGGTTCCCACTGCGAAGTAAATCGGGAATGTCCAGTTTGCAACGGTCTCGGAATCCAGATGATGGATGGTTATATTATACCTGGTACGATAGGCGGAACTCGAAATTAGATTCGGGGAAGCCGTTTGAAATCAAGATATTTAGGAATCAGCCCCTTTACTATAAGAACGTTATCGTGTTGAATGGAAACCCCCTACCGTCGTCCCACTTCCCACTTCCCATTTGGTATGTGAGTCGTCGTGAAACACTTGCTGTGTGTGTATCACAGCTGTTGTGTGGGATGGCAGTAACGCTTTTATCGTGCATAGCAGTCAGCACAGCAGTCGGTCATTGCTGCAGCCTTTCGTAGCCCTGCTATTAATAGCAACCGGCATCAATAGATAGGAAGCCACAAAGGGACGACTATTTTACCCGTCGCGTAAGAAGAGCTGGCGTTATTTACTACAGTATCTGGTCGCGCGAATCTTTTTCTGGGCTACTGCAGTTTGCTCGCGTATGCGGGCTAGGGAGTACTTTCTATACGAATGGGATCATGGTACGAGCGTAGACCCAACTCAACCCCTAACCCTAACCCTGCCCTCAACCCGGACACAAAACGGGCCAGAAACGGGTGAGAAACGCGGTGAACGCTATGTATGATACCCCCAAAGATCCACGCGACCAGATAGTTAAGAAAAAAGTATAACAAACATCAGCCGTCGACGTATAGTCAACTAACTGAGGGTTTATTTCCGGATCGCCCGCAACAAAAACGTCATCACAT
>JBBMKB010081232.1:0-12442 GCA_037833945.1 Alaria marginata
AGTAGTTGCCTGCAGACAAATAGTTGCGCAGGGGTTTCAAGAAGTAGTTGTCTGCCAGACAACTACCAACTATTGTACTTGTGCAGGGTGTGCAAAGTTTGGAGGCATTGTGGAATTTTAACTTTTGACCAGATATTATGGTGAGGCCTGGGATGGGGTGCCATAGTCCGTCCTGCGGCACAAAGAAGGCCCCGAGACGTCGAGTACAGTGAAGTTGATTCGATGGAACGACGCATACAATGCAACGAGTTATAGAATCCAACGCCAGGACATCTGAAGGTTGTTTACGAAGCAAGGTGGCATGTGGAATACATGCTGTGTACTCGAGGGCGGGCTAAACAGGTAGGTGTTGTGGAGTACTTTGGGTTGTTCCCTGAGCTGTGTTCTGTACGGACGACAGTTGTTTCCTTACTTTTTGTGTGAAGTCGAGCAACACATTCTTAACAGCTGATTTGCTGACAGCTGGTGTGCACTGTATGTTTGCTACAGTTCCGCGTTTTCTTCGGAGCAACGCCGGGCGGCTTTCTCGGCTCAGAGCTCCGCATGTTCTTAAGGTGGAACTTCGCACGGATGACCTAATATGTTGTCGAAACCAACTGAACCTAACTTATGTATGTGGGAAAAGCTGCCTGTCTGGTTTGTAACCAATTGTTCACACGCACCTTTTAATAGTGTGCGAAGAAAATAATCCTGTTGGGGAGGGGTCACCTTCTGTTTTTTGTGTACTTGGTCATACCGCTGACTGCACCTATGTTGGATTGTCCTCTGGTTTACGACGAAGCTGTTCCACTGGATATTAGGGAGTCGCATATATGATGAGGGATTATTATAAGGGGATACGAATGTGTCCCGACGGGAGAATGGAGGTTTAAGATGGCGGGCAAATTGCTGGCTTGTGATGCCTTGCGCTGCCGTGACCACTCGGTGGTTCTATAATATACATGAATTTGCGTGATCCCCTGGGAGTCTATCTCGTCCTGCATCCTTCTATATAGGTCCTGTCAACGCTATGAGAGGGTTTAACCAACGCATGGGCAACTCAATGAACGTTTAGGTTAAGCAGCTTCGCCAGCCTATCTGTTGGACAACTTGTAGTGAGCCCACCGTCCAAGCCAGTAATTCTGGTTCCTTAGTTGTTTTAAAAAAGCATCTTGCCTGCCGACAATAAATCTCCATGGCCCAACCAACCTTGAATCTGAGCCGTAGGGACAAGTAGGTAAATCACACCTATTGGTGCTATAGCTTTGCAATTTGTTTTGCCTTCCGAGAATGTATCGCAGTGCTTGCTTAAGTCCAACTTAGGAGGGATCGAGTGCAAATCGGGAGGGCAGAATGCGACATTTTCCTCAGCGCGGACGTACCGATTATCGTAAGGCTCGCCAAACCCTGTATATTCCTTCCCTGCGTGTAACTCGAACCTCATGCGCCTTCACCCACTTTCAGGTTGCCGTAGGCCACATACCAGGTATTAGTAATAATGGGGTCTGTGTGCGTAGGCAAATAGCTTTTCTGCGAAGCATTCCTGCGTTAGTAGAGCTGCTGTATTCGTTTTTTTTACTGGCTAGTCTAATGATTCATGGTAAAATCCCCAGCGGCAAACTCGGGAATTCTTCAGCACGGAAACGCGTTTCATTACCGACCTTTTATTCTCACCAGGCATGATCTACGGTTTTCCTATCCGATGGTGCTAACGATTGGCGTCCATACCGCGACAGATATCGACAGCAAAGTGGGAAAAAACAATATTTATAGCGGCGTCGACAAACTCTTGGCTCTTCGAATGACATGTGCATTCAGTCACCTTACCTCCGTTAAATCGTTTTTTTCAGGTGGAATTTTGCACGTGCGAGTACGAGCAATTTTATGTACGAGGTACGAAACAGTACGTAGGGGATGGAGCTGTCGGGCATACGAGAACCATCGCACTCGCTGCACCGCTTATACTGGTGCTTGACACTATCGGCAACATATGTCATAGTTAGAGTTGGAGAGTACAGTGGAATCCAGCTTCGTAGCCTGAATCCGGGCGTTGATTTGAACTAACAAAAATATATATTCTACGCTATCCTTTTGAATTGAACGATCAGCAGTCAGTATCTGTCCTGCTTCTCTACTAGGGATCCATGGATGTATATTGTTGTATTTTGCGTGGCTATGTCCGCGGCTACCCGCGGCTACCCACGGACACAGCCACGGCTGTCCGCGGCTACCCACAGACACAGCCGCGGCTGTCCGCGGCCGACCGCGATACGTGCGTGGTTATGTTTATGTCCGCGGCTATTTCCACGGCTGTGCCCGCGGTTACGTCTGCGGCTATGTGCACGAAAGTCCCTTGTCTGTATTTAAGGTTCGCGGCAATGTCCGCGGCCATGCCCACGGTCCATCTCTACCCTTGAAGGCTCGCGCGTGCTAAGTTCGCCTGACACTTGATGTTATTTCTACGTGGCGTTCCGGGATCTGACCCCTGTCCGAGAGCGTTCCCGATTGATGACCTGACACTGAACACAGGAAAGAGCCGAACGCGAATGAACCACGTTCTTACCTGGTGCGGAAGCAAAGCGCTTCCCACCCTACCAGCGCATTCATGTCAGCATGCTCACGAAGTTGGCCGCGACAGGTCCGAATGTCCACGGACGTCCCGTGAACATTAACATTGACCGCGGGCACAGCCATGGCGTACCGCAGACACAGCCAAGGCCGTCGCTGTGGACACAGCCGCGGATGTCCGCGGCAAAAAGCGCCGCGGACGTCAGTGAACGTATCAGCGGACAGCCGCAGACATCCGCCGATATCCGGAGACGCCTGCGGCCTTCCGCGGACGTCGGCGGATATCTCCATGGGCGGCCGCGGACGGCAGTAGATCGCCGCGGCTATATCCAGGGACGGCCGCGGCCATCCGCGGCTAGATATGGGTACAGACGCGGCTGTCCGCGATGAAGTGTATCAGGGATCGAGCAGTCGAAGCTGGGCAACAGGCAGGCTGACTACCGTAATATGCCCTGGGACAGATGCGTACACTTCACCAAACACAACGTGTATATTTAGTCTGGAAACCCCTGTTGATCCTGCCAGATGAGTCTCGCAGGCTAACACTTTGACAACAACCCCTGCTAAGCTAGCCCACGAGGCCGCTGACCCAACGGACTACTTGTTCGGTCCAGACCCGAAGAACGTGGCCAACAAGCATCAAACCCGAGCGCATCCTCGGGTCGATTTATCGAGCAACAGCTGGCCTAGCTGTGTTAGTCGGTGGTACGACCAAGTACAGAATTCAGTTTGTGGTCCATTCGAAGTCGATTATTTTCCTCGCACACTAGCGGAGTGTGTACGATTGTTTACCAGCCAGACAAGCAGCTATTTCCAACAAGCATAAATGGAGTGCAGCTGGTTTCGACGGTGGAATATATCATTCGTGCGAACCCACTTTCAAAGAACATGCGGGGCGCTAAACCGAGAAAACTGTCTACTGAGAAGCTCCTTGCAAATATATTTACTCCAAAGATCGCACGGGACGTGAGCATAAGTATAGTGCCCACCAGCTGCCAACAAATCGGCCGTTAAGCATTTTTGACTCGACTTTACATAGCACGTAAGAAAACAACTACCGACGTCCTTACAGAGGGTTTAATGGGGAACGAACCTCCATATCTCACAAAAACTATGTAGCCTGCCCTCAAGTACAAACCTTGTATTCCACGTGCCGCCCCACTTTGTAAACTATCTTCAGATGTTTGGGCGTCGGCCTAAATACTCCACACGGTTTTTACGCGCCGTCCCATCGAATCAACTCCACTGCATTAGGCGCGTCTCGGCCATAACTGTGCCGTAGTAGGGAGTATAGCACCACATCCTGGGCTTCATCAGAACCTCTGGTGAAAATATCAGAGTTCAAAATGCCTCCCACCTCAGCCGCAAGCTTGCCCTTTCCCCCACGTACATATGTGACGGTACAACCCAATACCGCTGAGCCTCCCCGCCGGAGGACCTGACCTCACTAAAAGCCTGACACCGAGAGTATATGAAAGCGCAACCCCCGACTTATGATACCGTAGAGATGCACCAACGTTTGTTTTTTTCTTGAGCGCCTCTCTCGAGGAGCTCTATTCTTAATCCAAAAAATTGTTTGAGGAAGCCTGAAAGCGCATTCCAACCAACAAACCATTGGTCCAGGTGTACAAAAACAATGGAGTCATCCCACGAAAGGCGTGCAGCAGAAGGGTTTGGGCTCCGATAATGAGGAGCACAATATATCATCCGAAACATGACTTCGAACACATTGGTTCGCGCAACCCGACAAACATTCCTAAGCGGTAGCCCTAAAAATATCATACTCGTAAATATGTCATACCAACCGGTAGTTCTTCACTCAAGGAGCTCAAACGGTCCGAAACGTTACAGCAGGCTAAACAATTGCCACCCCTACGGATGGCTCGATGATTTTTCAAAACAAGAATGACAGTCCGACGGTTTCGGTATGAGGAGTTTCGCCGTTTAGAATATAGTTTGGTCCAAAACTGCTACCTCTATCGTAGGGCGCGTCCCCTGATTAACAGCCTTATGTCCTAGGTATGAATTACAACTGGAAACCCTTTTTGGGGACAAAATTACTTGATAATAGTATAGGGACGGGGTTCGGGGTTCTAAAGGGGTTAACAACTGTAGTCGTCAACCTCGTTGAAACATGATAGTTTCTTAGTTGCAGCCACTTCCCAGTCAGAAACGATACGGCTAGAACGAGGTACCCCTACGGCAGCAAGTGCCCCCCGTCGCAATAGCTTCCGTCGCCGAGCTCGCCTCGGATTACTCCCGATTCGCCGTAAGTGTGATACTCACATCAGGGGACGCCGAACAAAAAGAAACCTGGCGTACCTACTGTACACCACACACGTCTCCATTTTTCTGTCCCAATCTTTCGTGGAGTTGTGGTTTCGTCATCAACAGCTTTCCAACACAGCCGAATCAAACTACCGGTGGTATCCCGTATGAAAACGATCTGACCGGCACTACAATAAACCTAGAAACATCACGGAATACGCTATTTTGGCAAAGCCATAGGGGACCTAGAAGACGCATCTGGCTGTACTTCAACATGTCCCATATCGATCTGGCCGTACTAAGCCCAGTTTATAACCTCGCTATTTTAATCTCCAAGTCTCCAAACACCGACGTTGCGCGACTTGACCTCACGCATTCCGAGCCCACTGCGGACGGGCGGCGGACAGGTGGAATTATCTGCTCGACCCTTGTCTGCTCGCCACGCCAACTCCGAGTAAATATTGATGCCGAAAACACTGAGAACCAGCGACGACGGACAGGTGAGACAACGTGCGCTGCGGTCGCCTGTTCGCCACTCCAAGTTTGAGCCAAGATTACGGCTTGGACCGCTACTGCCACAATCAGCATGACGTTCGCGGCGACTAGCACCCACCCGAACACTGAGAACGTCCCGGAGTCTTCCTCGGACTCGTTTGCTTTCATAAGGAGGGCAATATACATGCTAGCCAAGATTATGACGTTCCCCCATCGGTACAGGCTCATGTCCAAACTCCTTTCGAAGGGAGACAACGACTCGGAAACAAACATGAACACAGCGGCGAGCGACAGCACAACAGCGATCTGGTTGACGCTGTTGGGAGCGAGAAACACTGACGATATCGAGAGCGTTAGCCGGCGGCAGTACTCTACTACTTCGTAATAGTACCGTGACCGCCTGTACGTGCCCCAAATGCTGTTGAATGGTTGGAGGTACGCTATCGCCTGCCTATCGGACATGTTCAGGTTTTCTCGATTTCGAACGAGCCACCAACAAAATACGGCCGGTATGCCGATCGGGTATACGATAATCATAAAGGCAGCGTACATCTTGTACCTGTCGTGCCATTTGTTGTCGCACGTAATACTGTAGTCAGCGGTGAGGTGCGATATGCCGCCGACATCTTCGCAAAGAAACGTCTGAAATATTGTGGAAGAAACAGAGGAGTACACGAAAAAAGCGACGAATAGTGCTGCCGACAGATGCCTGTTCCGTGCCGTCACAAGAAGGTGCTGGGTAGATCGGTAGAAGTTTCCGATGGCAACGTAGTACGCGACAGCTAGTATGGTGAGCACCAACAGCGGTACGATTGTCATAAGCAGGAGGCGGCCGTAGAAATCGGGAAAAAACAGACACGAGTAAGACACGATAATGCTGATGTCGAAGATGGCGAAGCTCACGTACGAGAGGAACACCTTGTACTCCTCTGGATATATATCTTCCGCAATTGGGGCGAACTGAAAGTAACCACGGGCAGTAGCGTGCATGGCAAAACAGGGTGGGGGTTAGAATACAAGATGCATTTGGGTGATTCATATACATGTGGCACGTTGTATGTCAGACGTATCCCAATGAGGAGAGGAGCTCGAATTAACCTGTAATCAGGCGAAGGAGGGTGACAGTTTAAGTCCCATGCACTAAATCGTACAGAATACGGAGCGATTCAACAGAACGAACATTGTTTCACAAGCCTGGAACTGAATGCGGCCAGTTTGGGCCATAATTAATGTTCGCGTGCCCTCAATTATATCGGCATGGAAGCATCATTTTATCTTCAGCGGGTGCTTGTTGCAATAGCAAGCGTTGAAACTTCAGGTAGCACATTACCGGCGTGTTTTCTGATCAAGAGGTTAAAGACCCAATTCCGTAAGAGCATGCTATTCGTCGGAAAGGTGTATGGTATATTCCGTCGCTGCTTGTCTTGTTCAGATCCAAGTGGTCCGCCAATTCGACTGGTACGGTGGCGGTTTGCTCGGATACACACGCGCTTAGGTGTCAAGGCAAGCGTTACTACCACGTAATGTACACCGCAGCCGACGCTTCCATGGCGATTGTCCTTTTATGGATAACCATGGTGTCAGGCGTTCGCCTTTGATCGTACCGCTTGCGGATTCTTATTTCTAGGCCGCAGCATAACATAGAGCACACCTCCGGCAGTCATATGTTCATTGTTGCAACATTAATTGTACCAGACAACCCGATAAACGAGCTATTTGAGGCCACAATAAATTCGGTGGGGAGATGGTGCGATGCAGTAATACAGAAAAAATGCGACCGGCACGGCGTAGCTCAAACACCTGACAGCGGAAGTTTCTTCGTGTCGAAAGGCAACGAGAAAATAGCACTGGGACTTGTTTTACGATAGAGGTAGTACTGTTTGGGGTTTATATTCTCTGGATCACGGGGCTGCTTAACCCAAAATCGTCGGAATGTCATTCTATTTTTGCGATATGCTTTTTTTTTATATAGATGGGCCACGGGTTTGTTCGTCGGATTGCACTTTCAGTTTCCTCAAAATATATTTTGTGTCAGGTATAAAGCTCCTCAAGTTAGGAGCTAAATATGAAAAATGGTGAACCTCTGTGGTAGAATGTGTCATTGAACGATTCCGGCCGTAAAACCATGCGCAGACAGACCTTTTAGCAGCCAGTAATGACTCATACCTGAATAACGACCTGCCACACAACCACGACGATTTTGATGGCCGTTAGAGGAAGCGCCTTCAACAGCAAGCTCTGGAAGGAAGCACATGTTCGCCTGATGACCCCTCGAGACGTACCCGGTTCTTCCGTAATGTCGCGGTCTGTCACATTCCCCAAGTGCCTCAAAACCACAACTGCTGACAGAAGAGCAACCACAGCTACGGCAAACGCCATTCCTACAGCCGATCTCTTGTCGCCTTCAGAACAAAGCCGGCAACTGTAGTTGAGCCCCGGCGAATACCCTTCCGAACAGGTGGCACAATCTTTTTTTGGAAGGCATGGAGTGGGGCGAGCGAGCACCGGCCAGCGAAGCACGGGTTTGTATTCGTATGGAGGCAGCCGTTGCCATCTTGCGCGACACGTCGTCGTGCTCAAACATTTTAACGTTGCGGAGTTGTATTTCTTCAGGAGGTGACACCGTATCATGCAGGTTGGCCAAATATGTAACCCATAGCGCGCTGATACTTCTTCAGAATGCGAGTATACATGCCCGTTCTGGCTCCGGCGTTTGAATCGCTTGGAGCCACGATTAGTTTACAGTTAGAAACACAAAGTGTTGAGATTAAATGTCCAGGGGTAGGTATGGGCCGATTCCTTGTAATTGACGTTTGCTCGTGCCTTCGCAGACAGATCATCATTTAAGCAAATACCTGGTAGGTGGGCACTGCCAAGGCTATGATATATCGAATGGTATCCGCGTTTGATCGCCGTCTGGTAAAGCTTTTTTGAGTTGTGGGACAATAATTTCGGCAGTCAACCCCATGCGTGATGGCCTTGCAACAACATTTCGATATAGCCTGTGGCAAGAGTTTTCGACTTAGCGAAATACGTTGAGTTCATGTTGACACAGACCAAACGATTATAAAAATCGACCTGACCAAACATAGGAATTAGCTGAGAGTGATCGTATTCAAGATCCGAACATCATAAGCAAAGCAGTGAGTTCACCCACAAATAATAAATGCGAAACTAAATTGTACCACTGAGTACACGCGACAAGCGGTGCGCTCACATACACCCTGGTAGCCGGCGGCGCAGTAGTTTTGAGGGTCGTTGCCCCCTGGGCAAGCTTCAATTCGGTGGCACTTGAGCATCACCTCACTTAATTGGCTAATGCGATAGTACCCCGCTGCCAGGGTGATGCTTTGTAGTGTAGTGCCGGCCGATCGAGGAACAGTGCCCGTGGGTAACTGGTCGCAGACGGGTGTATCCTGGTCGACACTTACTGCATCAGGGACTTCGTTTGTATTGCCCGAACATCTTTCGCACACCATAAAGAACGCAGACACAGTGTCCTGTTGGGCCACAAAGCAAATACGAACATCATCAGGCGGGCATCAGGTGTGGACGGCGACCTAATCGCCGCCAGCGTTGTGATTGCCGTTACTTTAGAACACTCCGAGATGAACAAGATGGATAATAAATACCGGCACGACTAACGTACACGGAACATATGGCATGTTGACCGCTCCAGATACCATCGAAAACATCGTGGAAGTGAGGATCCCCTTCTGGCGTCAGTTGCTTGGGATGGAGTCAAGTACCAGAGTAACACATACTTTGGTAGGAGCGGGCAATAACTTGAGGAATTATGAACGATGTACTGACGTTGCCCAAACGTTTAAGAGCATTTCCATGAACGATATCACGTCCCGCTGACCTACAGATTGGTATTTTATACCAAATTTCAATTACGTAACCTGGTAGTCAATGCGGGTAAATACATCCGGTTTTCCCCAGTACCAACAGGATTTTTCCCCAAGGGTCGATTCCGGCTCACGAAAACACCGCTGAAAAACCAATCTCCAGTTGAAGACGAGGCAGAAGAGTTTTGTTGTTGTTTCGATGTTCTTTGACTGCTGACCAATATATGACGATCGCGGCATAAGCGTCTTTCTTGTTGAGTAGCATAGATATTCCCTTGTGTGTAGTTTTAACGGTTTTTCAAGAACTGCAGGGGTAAAAGTGACAGCTGGAAACTTCCTACGAGTCATGAATGTAAGGACGGAGTACAGCATGAAGAGCGTTCCGATTTATTCCTCTTCAGCGATTTGAGTGGCTGAGATCAGGGGGGCAGAACTAAAACAAGAACGCAACGAACGGCAGCAAGTTTGGGACCTAACCTTCTTGGATAAGAATGGGGTACACAATGATCTCATCGCATTCGCGACAAAGCTATTTAATAGATCTTCAACTCCGTTGCAGCTTGCGTGTGCTTCTCACCTCATCTTTGTAAGAACCATACTGCCCGAGCGGGCAGTACAGGCTGTTACCACTAAATATCACGTTTGATAAGTTCATCGGCGTAAGGAAGGAAACGCTGGCAATGGCCATGCCCTCTTGGCCTGCCTGGTTGGCGGTGAATTCCGACCCGTCCACTTCAAGGCCCCCTGAAAGGAGGTAGATTGCCCCCCCCGATGTACCTGCCGGCAACACGATGCGTTTGGATAGGAGATACCGAATATATATATATATATATGCGTGTGTCACAAACATGATCACGGACTGGTGCTGTTGTTGGTACACGGAGCTCATCAGACAACGCGTTAACTGTTTCGTCTACTTTCAGGCTGCGGGTAAATATAGAAAAGCCCCTGAAGGGATCTACATGACCGCATGATTCCAGCCAAATCTAGCCCGCTGGGAGGCAAGGGGACTTCTTTGCTTGTGTGCGGATCGTCCAGTTACCTACCAGTGGATACGTTTTCTTGTAGCTCATGAGCTACATAGCAATTTGCACTTGCGGGATTCGCACGGAATGCGGTGTGGGTGGAGGAGTATTTGATGCTCACTTTATGGGTGTTTTTTTTCCCTCCTGAAAGGAGCGGCGCCATAGCACACGAGTGCGAAGAGGACAACGATATGAGCAACCTCCTAGCCAAACGCCGCCTTCTCAACTGCTCACCTTAAGGGCACACCTCTCGCAGCACATTTAAGACAAACTACCCGGAGTACAGCGCTCGACAAGTCCATTTGTTTCAATGCGATGTGCCCCCTTACACAGGGCTCTATTTGACTGGTGCATGGTCATTTCGGCCAAACTTGGCAGACTTTTGTTATTTAAAGTGTGTAAATGTGACCGCACGCCATTTATTTACGAAGACGTTTTACGAGAGGAAAGTATGGCTGGTGTCCTTGGCTTTTAGAGAAGCATGCCAGCCTTGGGGAAGTCGAAACTCCCGCTAGTAGTACTAGTATAGTAATATGCACAAGGGCTCCGCTTTGCCGGCGGCCAACGCCGCGACGCTCTCGGAAGGAAGAATACAACAAAATGTGAAAGGGTCAGAAAAGAAGTGGCCCATAATTTGGTGCAACTAGCGACTTGACAATGCCAGCAGCTACTTGCGCAGAGCTGATTGCCCTGTGCTGCGCTCTGTGCTTGCTGGCGATGTTGTCAACATAATGATGCGTGTCGAGGCTCTGACTCCGTGATAGGAGCTGCAGAGTGGCACCGAAGTGTCTGTGAAAATCACTTGTAATGAGAAGAAAATAAAATATAGTGTGGAAAAGGCGCTTGAGGCCAAAGGGTAGACACCAAAGAAGAGAAATAAGAGAAGAAGGAGAAGAAGAGGAGTAAGGAGGAAAACAGTAAGGAGTGATCAAGGTGGGCGAGACCGTCATCTGATTATCTCGGGACAATACCCTTGCTACGGGTAGATGTACTCTATACGGGTTATCTTGCCGATCGACAGTCCGTCCTATAGTAACGTTCCTTGAAATGTTCCCTGCAACGTTCCCTGGTACTTGTGGTAGTAAGCTACTGTAGTTACAACTTGAATGCAATAGAGCAGTGAGAAGGACTAAACCATGTCTCTCCACATATTGTAATTCCCCGCATCTAGATTTAGATACTCAGTGTAGTTATTGGTGGTGACTACGAACCAACTAGATACTAGTGGACTGCAGAGCCCATTTCCCAATACGCCCCCGTTGATGAAGTCAGTGCTAGAGGAATCTGATACTCAAAATATATAAACTCAAATGGTACGACATACTCAGAGCTGTGCAGGAACAGCTGGAACATGGATGTAATCGTGTCACTGAGAAAATCAAAATACGAATGGCACAACATTTTCAGAGCTGTGCAGGAACAGCTGGACTATGGAGGTATACATGTAACAAAATACGCGTGGTGTAGTTACCAGCGAGAAATACCCTAGAAAAGTAGCGCAAGTCAGTCTGCTGGGTATTCGACACGCCAACTGAATTGATATCTAGAGCTACAAAAAACCGAGGAAAGTAGAAAACTGTAGACGCTCGTCCAGTACAGTGAAAATGCGTACTATTCAGTTGGTGCATGTACGTACGTACTCGAAAGCTAGTCTATGAATACAGATAGTACGGCAATAGACTACGGGTGTAGTCGTGTTACATAAGCGATACTCGTGATGCTGTTTTGATGATCAGCGAGTAATATCCTAGAAAAAGAAAGAGGAAAAAAGTATATGCTAGAGCAAAGAAGAATTCGAAGGAAATCGAAAAGAAATTGTGGACGTATGTGCCGTACTCGTATAATCTTATTATAGGGTTTCCACACAAAACAGACCAAAAATAATTCTCGCCACCTCTAATTATTTGTCAAAAAGGAGTGCCTGGTCTTTTTTTTCATTTAGACAGCGTCAACTGATTCAAAATCCAAACTCTTCACGGAAGGTTAGAAACAACCTTAAAAATTCAGTGATGTTGGCACTAGCTCAAACAGGTCGACACCCCACAAACACAGCCCTGTGACAAACTTACAAAAATGGCTTGAGCCCTTCTTCTTGCTTTACGAGCATTGCTTCGCTTGTTTTGCTCAAGCCCTTGCTTTACGAGCATTGCATGTGCTTCGCTTGTTTTGCTCATGCATTCATTCGTGGTAACGTCACGTAGGCAACAATTGCCGCTGTTGTGCTGGTGTGTTGGAGGTATCAGGCAGAAATCATAC
>JBBMKB010081243.1:0-12442 GCA_037833945.1 Alaria marginata
GTGGATTGGTTCTCGAGGCGTTCATGGTACTGCACATGACTTTTCACCGCACCATCTTGCACATAGGGCGCGCCAATTGCAGCGGGATGTTTAATACCGCAAGAGGGCATTATTGTCAGCATTTCCGCACAAAATTCGCGCACATGCCCGAGGTGGGGTACTGCCAGCTTCATTGATTGCCAAATGCTCACATGCTAGAACACACACACAAGGTCTCCGGGTATTATGGATGTACAGAACGGGACACCAGATAAAAAAACAGAAAATCTGACCCACGGGCTGGCTTTCTTATTTGTTTCGAGAGGTTGCGTTCCACACCAATTTCAGGCTATTTATTTTAGTACCTGGTAGGATTCTTGTATACATTAAAGAAAATGAAATATACACTTCAGCTATATACGATCGATAAAATATACCAGGTACCTGGTAGATAATTTTTCATAAATAATACTGGTATAAATGGAGTGTTTTTATAATTTTATAATATAGATTATAACGACAGCAGCAGTAGAGTGACACCTCCCTAAACGAACGCAGAAAATACTTCATGATACACAAGTAGTGAATCACGAATTAATTTGGTGACATTTTGAATTAAATTTGTGAAATATCAGGTTGAAACAAAAGTTACGTTTTTCTGTCATGAATCGTGACATCAAATTTTATGAGATTTTTTCGCGCTGCTCAACCAGTTGAAATTACAGCTGAGTCATGAAGTATATTTGATGCCTGAAGGGATTTTACCAAAACCAAACACATACATATACCAGGTATTATAAAAAATAAAAATGCACTTCAGCCACGCTTCAGCTGTGAGATAAAAAAATTGGTCGAAACTCATATTTGCAAGCTGTGTGTGATACTCCGATCGCGTGTATTACTGGGTGTGTATATCCTCACGAAAGACATAGGTCGGCAACCCCCCTTAGTGCTATGAATAGCTAGTACCTGGGTCAACAGGGTGATGCTAATCAATCTGTGCGCGGAAATTATACAACCCGTTTTGAGGGGGACAAAATCTGACGGCTGTGGAACGCGATATATATAGTCGTAACACCGGTAGGAGGGGAGGGGGGTAGTAATTGTTTTATATTGTACAAATGAACAGGAGCCACTGCACGAAATGGTGCTAGGCCTAAAGAGATGATGGGGGCGGCGGGGTAGGAAGGACGGGGGGGGGTTACACATTTAGGCTATCATATAGAAAAAAGCAGAAAATCGGGAGCCGTCGCTTCTTGTACTGCTGCTGCGTTTAGTGCAAACTGCAGCCGTTTCCCAATGAAAAATCCAGCCCGAGGGTCAGCACTCCTGCTGCTTTCCGGGCCCCTTGCACTGTTCTGTACATTGCAACGCATGTTAATGTTTTCACCTCCCTCTGCAACCAACCGCGACCGACCGTTGGTCATGCCCGACGAACTGTTTGCTACTGCCGTGCTCTCCCTCTCTAATTCGCAGAGACACCGACTTCCGCTGCTAAAGCTACAAGAAAAAAAGAAGAAGCAGGCCCGTGGATGATGCTTCATGATCGTAACGGCCGCCAATTTTTGTGAGTTTGTTTGTGTTTATACTGACGACGCGTTCTACGATGCTATTTGTCGGCTGGCAAGCATCATAATAATAGATAGATGTAGCATTTTAGGCGTTTTTATTTTCTGGATGACGGGGATCTCCTTAACCCAAAACCGTCGGAATGTCATTCTATTTTTGCAATATGCTTTTTTTTTATAGATGGGCCACGGGTTTGTTCATCGGGTTGCACTTTCAGTTTGCTCAAAGTCAGTGTTTCGGTGAGGGTATAGAGCTCCTCAAGTGAGGACCCTCAGAAGGCAAATACTAGTGGTGCACCTCTATCGTAGAATGCGTCTACTACTACTACTGTTGTTCGTCACACTTATGTATGTATGTGCACCGACCCTCTGGAGCGATCGCGATGAGATTGTGCTGTCGTATTTGGTTGAACAGAAGAGTCGTTCGTAATGGTTTGTTCATTCCGGCTTATTCCCGGCTGACAGCAGACACTAAAACAGACACACATTGCATAAGACACAGTCTGTATATATCTATCTCAAACGGGGTTCCTAGTTGTAGGCGCGGCTCAAATTAGAAAAACTCGCAGTCGATTTTTTCATAGAATGTACGCTACACGTACTATAGTACTTGAATTGAGCAGATCTAATCCGGCCCTCCAATCCCGATAAGAAATGGCGACGCTGGCCCGGACTAGATTTCGTGTTCGAGGAAGGCCGTGCATTTCTTTTTTAGAAATGCTGCGTTCCACATTATTCCACGTTTTGTGGGTAGACTAAAGCCTGATTGCTCCACCCACGTTACAAAAAGAAGAGCTGAAAATATAAATTGGCTTTTTGGTTCGCTTTGAAACGCCCCAAGCCTACTCTGTGCTTGCATTTGAATGCTGGAGTCGAAGAGGCATGCGTGTGTTCCGGGTCACAGGCGGTATGCGTTTATACATATTTGTGTTCGGACCTATTCATAGCAGATTCCAACAGGAACATATATATGGTGCGAGTGTGCGAGTGGGGGTGTATTTGTTTTGTTCTTACTTACATTACATCTACAGCCAGTACCCTGGTAAATTATATGTTCCCACAGTCTATTTCGTCAGTTCCGCACCCGAACAACGCAGGCCATGCAGGCATTTGAAGAGCACTGCCGTTGACCGTACCCCTTTCTACCGTAACCACTCCAACAGGTGGAACAAGAGCACTGGCCAGTGGACCTACGACGGCATTGCTCTATACGCCCCCCCCGGCCCGGCAACAAACGCCTTGGCTTACCCGTACGGCTACTACGGGCCGCACCAACAACAGCAACAGCAACAACAGTTCTACCCGTACGCCCCGCCCTCCGTTGGATACTACGCACCCGCCCCTTACACTGCCTCCCCCAGCCCCTATGTGACAGCTCATCAGCAACCGTGGCAATCCCCCCTCCCGATGGCGGCAACAGTACCATGGATCATCCCGGCAGCTCCCCACGGTGTTGCCCCCATAATCCTCTAGGGTTTACAGAGTCGACGAAGGGACGGTAGGATTGGAAACGTGTATCACCATCCACTGCAGGCCCCCGCCCTCCAATCGGAACAACACTACCAAGGTTGTACAATGCCAAGGTTGTATACCACCACCCATGAGGCAGCCCTCGGCAGACCTTAGCAGTCCCCCCCGATTGGAGGAAAAATACCGTGGATGACCCCTGGTACACCCGAAGTTGCCTCAACGCTCTTTTTAAGGCAAGACTGTTAAGTCCGACAAGGCAAGAAAAAGAAAAATGTGCACATGGAACGAGAGGGGGTCGGCGGTAGGGCCTGCAAAGGGGGGAAATAAGACATACGCAAGGGAAGACCCACATAAGCGTGCCTATCGTACCGGTCCGTTTTTTTGCTGTCCTAGTACTGTACTACTGTAGAAAGGAGAAGGACTTCTGTTGTCGTCGTCAAATTGGCAGCAAAACATAAAGCGGTTAGGACGAGCTGCAACATCTCTACCGCTCCAACCGTAGAATTCGAGCATCCCCCTGTGGTTGGGTACAGGTTTATCTAGATGGCGGCGTGTGTTGAGTGGGGTGTTATATCCTAGAATCATAACGTTTTTCTGAGTGATCGATGTTGAAACGAATTATCCTACACTATAATATCGGACGGCAAACTTAAGAATAAACACAGATACGGAGCCTTGCATATGGTATTTTGGTTAGCTTGGTGCGTAGGGGTGAGGTGGAATTTGAGTAAGCTGGGGTTGGCTACAACCTGGTACCTGTTTGGGAGGCTGGTGCTTGGCTTTGCTCGACGTGTGGGAGGAGGGTGTACTGATTTCTTGCATAGCCGTAGTCATAAGACCATAGACCCTCGCATCCCTACAACGCCGGGACGGAGCACGTCGACGTGTGGGGGGGTGGTATTTGTGTTACCTAGGGGTGGTTTGGGTCTTCCCTTGCTACAGGTTGCGTCGAAAATTGCGCTATGGTTCGAACCCTACGTGGTCCCTGCGGTTTGCACAGGGATTGTTTCGGGGCCTCATTCTTCTATCGTCGATCGTGCGAGAGGTTGGCAATCGACTGCAGTGACAGTGGGAACGCTGACCCCTCTGCGAGGAAAATACGACGAAGGCACGTACTGGGGGGGAAGAAGGGACAAATCCGTGAACACGACGTTTGTCCAGAAGATGGAGAGGAAAAGTGAGTTTAAAAACAACAATAATTAAATAGAATAGCCTTGAGTCGATGTGGAGCGGGTGCTATACGGGCTAGCTTGACGTGCAGGGGGGGGGGAGATTTTGTCTACCAAAGGTTGGAAATGACCTTGAATCAGCGTGGGCCGGAGTACATTCGGGTTAGTTCGGTGTGTGTTTGGAGGGGGGGTAATTGAGTTTGCTGGGGTTGGATAGAACCTTCCGTCGGTATGTGGAGGTGATATTGGGCTTAGCTTTTGACTTGTGGGGGGGTGAGTTTGGGCTAGTTGGGGTTGGATATTGCCTTGGATGGGTGAGGTGTGGATGGCATTTTGATTTGCTCAGTATGTAGGGGGGTGGTGTTTGAGTTAGCTGGGGTTGGAACTTAGCTTCGGTGTGACGTGGGTTGTATTTTGGTATGCTCGGCTTCGGATAGACCCGTGGAAATACCTGGTTGCGCAGTACATAGGCTCGCGTTCTACGAGCTCCGTGGCCTTGTCCTGTGTGATTTGCTTATATTCAGTGGTTGGTTTATTGCACGCTCATACCTGGCTGCGTGTTGCCCGTTGCTGATTTTGTGGCAGCAGAGTAAGCTACGATTTACGTAGCTGTTGTCTGTGTGTTGTTTGTGTTTGTTGTACATATATGCAGTAGTTTCCGCATTTATTTTGAGTCGTACACCACAGTCTCTGGTACAATAACTTGTACCTGGTATATCTTTGAGGGTTATGAAAGAAGGTAATCGACGAGTAGCCAGTGTTTTGTTTGGTGTTCACGTTGCGTCAACCGAGTGCGGTATCGTTCGTTCGTGGTTGGGGTTTGGTTATTCAGAAGGCGGGCAAGCAGGGGGCTGGCGGAGTTTTCATGCATTGTAAAAATGCTGTAGGAATTGGTCGAAACAGGTTCACTCGAATCCAAACGGATGTCCTATCGTAAACGGCGGGGAGGACGGAGTGAGACCAGCAGAGAAGATCGCTGTCAGTGTTCGTTTTTGCGCCCCACCAGGGGCACTTAAGTTTCGTCGAGTCATTGTATAACGGTGGTGGGAGCCGGGTTTCGGTACCAGGAATTCAGGGATGATGTTTGATGACCACGATTTTATTCCCTTGAATGTTGTAAGATTTACCAGGACGTCGATAGGACGTCGTTGGGGTGGTGTGTGGCCGTGAGTACGGCAAATGAAGCTTGCGACGTTGAGGTTTTCGCTGTCTTCTTATAAATTCACCCAGCGCTTGTCACAAAGCACAATCGGAGGAGAGTGCAACAGGCACACTGCCGAAATATTCATTTTACTATGTTTTATTTCTCGATGCGGAATTGGATCCCATTATCGGCCGGTCGGTTCCAGAACGCGGCAGCAACCACGCTTCCTGTTGCCCGTTTCGGCGAAGATATCTGTCTTGAACACTGCCCGGTCATGCCACCCCCAATGATGTGGCGTTTCCACTTACCTCGCGGTCTAGCGTGTCCACTACGGCTATCATGTGCCTCTTGCGGCCGGCGTGCATTGGGGCGCGGTGATCGTGGCTACTGTTTTCATGCAACGCCTCCAATCACGACGCCCTTTGTCCGGGAGACTGATGATGCTGTCTCCCTCCCGCCAACCAAACCATATCCATCCGTCCACCTTCCGCAACGATTTGGGTAAGTTGTATGCAAACTAGTGGACGACGGGAGGTCCCAGAAGCGTTGGTTCACACGGACCATTTGCCATATTTGATGGTCGTGTCCGCGATAAAGCAGAAGAGATATTATCCTGGCACGCTTGTTGTGCACTCGGCATGGCGAGTTCGTGGCTACCGTCCCCGCCCGCCCGCCAACCTTCAGCAATATTCTGGGTGAAGGCAGCATACTCATACGATGGGTCATCCTGAAGATATTGACTCCGGCCGGTCGGTTATTGTCGTGTGCGCATCAACACTAATGTAGAAGGGAGTCTTGCATGGCACCTATGCTGTAAGTTGGACGTGGCTTTCGTTGGACGTGGCTTCGTCTTGGCTACCGTTCAAGGATCCCCATCGTGTGCAGTGCGGTCGAAACGGTTCCTCCTGTGACCGTCGGTAGAGATGCACTGCTTTTATTCTGGAGCCCCTCACGTGGAGGAGCTCCATACCTTCCCCAAAACGGATATTAAGTAAACTGAAAGTTCAACCCGACGAAAAAACCCATGGTTTAGGTATACCCAAAAAATAATATCGCAAGACAAGAATAACCTTGCGGTGAGTTTAAGTTTAAGGAGCCACGTTATTCAGAAAATCGTTTTGCCTGAAAGTGCTAGACTAACAGTAACTCTAAAGTAGCACCTCGGTCGAAAGCCCGGAACGCGTCGACTTGCTGGTTACACTCCGTACTCTTGAGGTGCACAGTACAGAAGCCGAAGCACGCCTTGCCGTGTTCTGATAAAATACCACCACATCCACCAATTTCAACCTCACCTAACACCCGCAGTTCTGGCTGATCTCTCCGGCAATCTGGGGGAAAACAAAAAAAGAAGAATCTACCGGAATAAGGACTTTAAGCTATTGTTTTAGAGGGAGTAAGAGGACTCAGAGACGAGGGTGGGGGCACGGAAGAGGAGATGATCGAGGTAGGTTTGATAGCCTTAAAGGACAAGGTATTCCGCCCTGAAGAAGTAAGTACACCTGAGAATTCGGATAGAAATGTGTTGGTGTTACGACGCCTTGGTTACCGGGGTGTGTCGTAGCTACCCCGTACTAGTTCTGCGCTGTTGGCTAAGAATAAGCGTGGGGGCCATGCTATAGGAAGTTTTCCGCCGCACTCGACTTGAAGGAGCATGATACTACCTAAGTTTTCCCCAGTTTTATGGCCGTGTAAAAGCAAGATCATGGTCCTTGGGAGCCTAAACCCACCCTCGTGTTTACTCAACTCGGCCCTGAGAACGAAAACAATCTCATGTAGTGTATATTACTGCGGTAATTGTATATCACTGCCACTACACCCATATTGCATCCCATGGCATTATGCGGCTCGAACAATCGCTTGCATCTTGTATGAACCTTAAAATTGGTATATCCCGACAACATGGAGATGTATCCCGTCCCGATACACGAGTACATCATACAGGATACCGAGGACCATGGAACAACAGTTCTGAGTGGCTAATCCTACAACAAACTAACGGCAGAATCTGAGGTGAGTGGTGCAGATTCCACGATTTAATCCTAAGTAAATGGTGAACCCAGGGAGACAAACAAGGCTGATACCATCATCTCCCACGAAGCTCAGCACACTCTCGGAGATCAGGTGAGTTGGATGTGCCACAACCGATAGGTCACGCCCTTGGACGAAGTCCCCGGCCATGCACGCTCACCGGAGAAGGGCGGCCAATTCGAGAAAGCGAGACCCGCGAATGCGTAAAGGGCGGACGACGGAGCCAGCTAGGACCAAGAGCTGCCGCGTGGTTACGAGCGGGATCAGTGAACGATTCGCGCGTCACACCAGCTCAGAAGTTTCTGCACGCTGAGCGGCGATAGTTTGGACTCAAGGAGAGACCCCTAGCGGGATGTTTCCCGCCTGTGGTGCAGCGGATGCCAACACTCGATATACACGTTTGTGGCACCGCGCGGGTGAGCAGGATAACCAACACCAGCCGTTGGTCCACTTGACCTCCCGCTTCCTGAAGTGGATATGTCCATCAGTCACAAAAGCGAAAATCGGTGATACCTGAAACGCCGCCGACAAAGGCCTACGAATGGTTATCGTCATCGAGAGGGGAGGTCAACAAAGACCCTACGCAACCAGATTTCTGAAATAACAACACACTCAACTCGTCAACGTCCCGTATGGAGACCCCCAAGCGGTGGTTTGCCCGAGCACTGAAAGGGCCGACTTAGACCGATTAGCCGCATCCACTCTGAGGCGCGAAAGGAAAAGTATTACGCTCGAGCTGGACATGTGTCATACGACGAGCTCAGCCATAAACCGTCAGCATTGCGGTGGAAAAAATTTGGCATCTCGGAAGGGAAGGCAGCGTATTCACTGACCGACCCAGCGACAAGCGTGATCGGAGGAAGGGATGGGGGCACTATGGCCAAGAAAGGTATCTGTAAGGAACGTCGTTACCGATCCTTTGCCCGCAGTAACTTATCTTGTCGCGATACCGCGTGGAGTAGACCGATACAAGCTCGCACTAAGGGACCGCCAATGTATAAGAGGGAGGAGGGAAACGGAAGGGAGGCTGCTGCCTATGGCGTAGAGTTGGCACATGGACGCCGAGTAGAAAACGCTAGAATTGGGGCGGAAGAAAGGTATTCAAGGATGGTGGGTATGCTCATATGGTGAGGAAGAATACGGCTTTGAAAATGTATGCATTGGGGAGGTAAAATTCATTAGGATGGTGTTTGTGAAGCGTCTGTCATGAACGGGTCGACTTTCTTGCGAGGGGGACAAGTTTATGTTTGGTTTATTTCGTAACCTCCAACCCAATCGGACTTGGGTCAGACTTGATTGGTAAAGCGTAAGTAAACGTCACCCATTCAGATTTTGATTAGGTGAAGCGTCTGTTAGGCACCAAAATAGTTACTCATAAGGGGGCTTGTCTGGCTGGTGTTGTTTTGTCAAAGGTATTCAGGCCTGGTTGGCAACATCTTCCATGTCTGCAGTAAATAGTTGTTGAACTCTGGACTCTTTTTTACGTGTGGATTGTGTGATTGGAAGAGATTGGAACCAGCGCTGCACAACAATGTCAGATGGTGCAATACCAATCATCTGATATAAATGGATGGGTATAGTATGACTTTTAATAGCTGGTATTGCATCATAGCATTAGACCATGCCCGGTAGACAGCTTTGATGAAGTTTTGCCGGATTTACTTCTACGGTAGGCAAGCCTACATGATGTCATTATGCACATACATATCACATTATAGTATCATACATTGGTGTGGACGCGTTTGTTTGTCCTATATATATATATATATAATATTTACACACACCGGGCGGATCACGATCTAGATCATCGAGATCATCTAGATCATCTAGATCATCTAGATCATCTAGTATAGTTAGATCCTGTATCTGATATGTCGTTAGGATATACCTGGTATTTGTATTGTATTGGATCTGTAGATTGCAGATCCAATCCAGGAAACATGTACAGGATCATTCAAAACATTAGGCTCCCACCCGGCAACGTGATGATCTCTGTTACACGCAGATAATGTGGACCAAGGATCTGTTCGCTCTGAAAGACACAGATTATGAAAAGAGATATTATCTCATCTGATCTATCCGATGTGATAAACTTTCCAATCGGCGTATTGATAGTGCCGTTAAGAACTCCGGCCTGCTGCCTACTACCCGCCTGTGCTGTGGTGCTGTCTTGCCGGATGTTGTGGCGATCCCATATCACAAACACAATATTTTAAGATATATGATATCATACGGTATAATGTTGACCCTGGTATTATACTAGCTAGCACTAAGGGGAGCCACCAATCTATATATTTAAGGAGGACATGCATACACACCCCGTAATACGCGCGATCGGAGTATCACACACAGCTTGCAAAGACGAGTTTCGACCCAAATTTTCGACCTAACAGCTGTATAAAGCAGTGTATTTTTGTTTTTACAATAATAAGTTTTCGTGCAGAGTCTGGTCTCTCCATCGCCGCCTCCAATTTCCAAAAACGTCTACTCGTACCGAATTTTCTCGGGAAGTTTTAGTCAACTTCACGCTGTTCCACTCTGAGTTTTCTTTACGGCTGGCGAAGCTCACGAGTACGAAATGAGCTATTTATACAAAACAAACGCCTCACGTTCCCCTGTTGTCGAAGCCAGCAAGCATCCACGCTCACAACACACACCCAGCACACACCCTCACACACTACACCACTGCCCCACTGCACCACTACACCGCCACACCACTACACCACTACTACACAACTGGGTTCTACACTATACTACAGTACCTGGTACACCCTTCCACCATACACCACACAATCCACTGCAACAAGACCACATCACCGCACCGCCACAGCCCAAGCACAAGCAGTACTGCCACAGCACACACGATGGCTCGCACCCCTAAGTCAAGCAACAGCAGCCAGTGTTGGGACATATTGTCGTTCTTCTCCTCTGGGTTGAGCAACAAGCGAACTTCACCAACAACACCGACAACAACAAGGCCAAGACAAGCCACTGCGCAGAAAAAGAAAGGTGACGCTGCCTGGACTGCCAGCTTTGTTATTTTTACTCTGCAACCCTCACACACTCCCAAACACCTCTCTCTACTGTAGGTCGGATATAATTAGACCGTTGTACCCCAAGATACCGTCGGCCTTTCTGCCCACAACTCACACGCACACACGCGAGGTGCGATACTGCCAGCTTACTTGCCAAATGTCCATGCGCGCACTCTCTCACACAAGAGATCGAATATATCTACGTGCGGAACAAGACACCTGATAAAAAACAAAGTCTAAATACCGACCCAGTCGTTTTGGAGAGGGGGGCGTTCCACACAAGTCTTCGTATATAAAGGCTTGATTGAGGATTTCTTGTTTCCTTGGAAATAACGGTCTGCCTTTTCTATGAATATTAACATGTGTTTCCGATTTGTTTGATGTCCTAACGATATATGTGAGTCATCCAGAACATCGAGGACAAAGGAACTGCATTGATTGGTTTCTCACTTCCCTCAGCTGTCTTCCCCGTTATGATCTACCTGTGGTGTACTGCTGCCCTGTGAATACTCGGATATAGAGTGGGCGTGTACAGTACTTGTACTGTTGTAATATTAGTGACACATCCCTAAACAAGCGCAAAATCATTCATGACAGACCTCAGACAGACAGACAGAAGTAAATCACGAATAACCACGAATGATTTTGGTGACATTTTGAATTTGTGAAATGTCAGGTTAAAACCAAAGTTACGTTTTCGGCCACGAATCGTGACATCAACTTTTACAGGATTGTTTCACTCATTATCTGGTTGAACTCACACCACAGCTGTGAGGTGTATTTTATATTTTAAGTAATTTTTTCAAAAGCCCGAAACCGAAAAAAAAACAAATTGACCAATTGTGACAAACATCACGATTCGGGAACAACATGTATGTATGTGACGATTTCAGGTGACGATATTATACTGGCTGTATACAGCAGTAGTAGATTTCAGGTCACGATATTATACTGGCTGTATACAGCGTACAAGTACTCTGTATGCATAGTAAATACACGTACTCATATAATATGATACCAGGTACATACCATATATAGTTGTCTTAATGTAAGTAAGTGTTGTTTTGTTTTCGTCATTCTGCTCGCTTGTTATTTATTGGAAATACTCTGGGTCGTTCCTAAGATAATAATAATAGCAAAATTGTACCAGGTATGCCGTACGAGTTGTCTACTAAGGTGAACCCGGTATACAGTACATACAGTACGTATGAATCATATGCTCTGCAGGAAAAACATAATAACTTCGGGAGCCGTTCCTTGCTTATACTGTGTGTAGCGCTCACTGCAACCGTTTCCCAACTAGAAAATGCAGCCAGCCCCAGTGCTATAGTATTCCTGTTTCGTTCCGGGCCCCCTGGACTGTGTAACAGTTGTACATTGCAACGCATTTTCACGTGTTTACCTCCCTCTGCCACCAACCGTGGCTGAATGTCGGTCATATCCGACGAAATGCTTTCTGCGGCTGCTGTGCTCTCCCCCTCTCATTCGCGACTTCCGCTCTCCTGAAACTCCAACAAAAAAAGCAGAAGCAGGCCCGTGGATGCTGTTTCATGATCGCAACGGCCGCCAATTCTGGTGAGTTTGTGTTTATGGCTTGTCACATACGTACGTACATACATGTGCTCCGCCACCCTCCAGAGCGATCGATGCATTTGTGCTGTCGTCTTTGGTTGAACAGGAAAATTGCCGTGTGCCCTGGTTTGTCCATTCCGGCCGAATCCCGGTTGACGGCACCCACTAAAAAAACAGACAGTAGTTATTGACGGAATATAGAGGAGGTCCGAAAAACAGTTTCCTGGAGTTTTCCTCGGGTGATTTGATGAACGGCATCGTACAGCAGCTCTGGCAGCAGTAGTACATGCCGGCCACACAAGCCCACAGCATCCCAGCACGAGTCACCCCATAAGGGTCGGGTTCGGGTTAGGGTTCGGGTTAGGGTTAGGGTTAGGGTTATTATGGTTATTGTGGTTCTGGTAGAGGTGCGTGCGGGTCGGGCACACCGGCGTCGGTCGTCCACAGCCACCCAAAAACAAATCGAAAACAAAAAAA
>JBBMKB010081254.1:0-12442 GCA_037833945.1 Alaria marginata
GTAGGGGGTGGGGAGTGGGGAGTGGGGCGGGGGTGGGGTGGGGATGGGGGTGGTGGTGGTGGTGGAGGGGGGTTGGGCGAGGGGGTCCGGGCGGGAGATGGTGAGGAATCGCTGAGGTGGGCAGACCTGGCAAAGTACGTGACCGACACCTCGCCACCCCACCGCTCACCGTAAGGGTACTCCTTGTTCTCGAAATACTTGTTTCCGTGGGAGTCTTCACCCTTTAGGTCTCCAAACTTGATGTCTCCCACCTGGAGCGGGCACACCGCCGCGATGGGAAGGACAATGAGAGAGGGGGAGAGAGCAGGAGGAAGGGGGCGAGGAGGAGGAGGGAGGGAGGGAGGCAGTGGTTGCTACATTTTTAGGCTCATGTATAGGTTCGTGGACAAGCGGGGTCATAAAATCAAACTGGAGCCGTCACTCGACTAACACCGACTACGGGTAGTGGGAATGTTCCTCTGCGCGAGAAAAGGCAAGGCATGCACCGGGAACGGGATGACGCGAACAGGTAAAATATACGTATCACACCGGCATGTATCATGACATACATTACCACGGCTTGTTCAAAAAGTCGTTAACCCTAATAAAGTGTGCGAGCAACTGCCGCCAATTGAGCCGGAGAGGAAAAGCGACTAAGTACTGTGAATAATAATATTCAGCTGTGGGGAGTTGGGGGTTCTGTTGTTTGCTTCCGTTCGTCCTTTTGCCGCGATTTTTCCTTTTTTTCGTTTTCTGAAACTCTACGGTAAAAATGCTCCCATGTATGATACGACATGTACGAAGCTATAATACTGCTGCTGTAAGCTTTTGAGTGCAGCTCTTGCAAGCAGCATACATAGAGTTGGTCAACGCCAGAACCACCCCAAACCCTGCTACGATATCGTACGACCGTACTCTACGGTGGTTTGCCAGGTAACCTGATATACGCGGAATCTCCATGTGTTAAGGCCTTAACCCTGTTGAGGCCCGTTTATATCGACCAAAAACAAGAGATCTGCAATATCACCAACCGTCCAGGAAGAGCCTACAGCAGTGCGAGTATCATAATGCGGTGCGTGTGTCGTATAGATCCTACCGTTGCGCTTTGAATGCGCCTTCTACGCGGCGTCCCAGGCGGCTTCGTCTGCCCGATTCTGGAATCGTCAATATTTTTCGTCAATTATTTTCTCTGAAGCCCCAAAGGGGTTAACACGTTTACACACGGCTGTGAGCTGTCTGACAAAGCCGCCGATTATTATTAATATATTAGTAGTAAAATAGCTTTTCAAAACATCAGGTAGTTTGGCTCGGTATTTCAGTTAGTTGGGCGAGAGGGAATTTCCGGAGTTGTGTGTTTTCGTGCATGCTAGGCGCGTTCGAGTCTCGGATTGTATCATAGCACTGCTGCACGAGTAGTTATCAATCAACAGCTGGCGGACTTCGTCACCCAACAAACACCTACCGGTATCATACGATAGCCGTCACGTACAGCCAACTCACAGCCCCAATAGTGTCTTATATTATACTGCTGTAATATATACCGCTGTAGTACAGTAGAATATGTCCCTCTATAGTGCCGGTTGAGTAGTGCCGTTTTCCCGCTATAGTGCCTGTGAAATCGCTTGGCACAGATGGGAACAACGGGTAGTGGCAGTATGCGGAGAATTGCCGAATACCGCTAAAGTGCCGGTATTTCCGGCTGGCACATTCCCGCACTACAGAGGGGCCACAGTCCTGCAACACCTCGACAGTCCGGCGCCGACACATAAGTCCCGCAGTCCGGACAGCAGCCGCAGCCGACATGTCCTTCCTTCCATCCCTCCCTCGGAGACAACCTGTTGCCAAGCCCCCCCCCTCCCCGCACGAATTGCGACTTTCATCGGGCGCAAAATAGGGAGCCGTTGAGTTCCCCCCATCCCCCCTCCCGTCAACACTCGTGCACAGTGCACAGTAGGAGTACAGCAGTACTGCTGTTACCTGTTGCGCTGTGCTGTTGCCGTGACCTGTGACCTGACTGACTGTAAGTCGCCTATTAATATGAATACCTGGTAGTAGTTTTTCATTGACTAGGTACCGGTAACCGTCACGCCCAGTCAACTCACAGCTCACAGCCCTCGCGTCTACCAGGTAGCTGTTACGCTGTTGCTACTACCGTGTACTTTACTGGTATCATATCATATTGTATGCGTGTGTTCTTCTGTGCACCAGGTACCGCTGTAGACTTCGTATGCCGAGGTTGGTTGTACAGCAGTCACAAGTGGTACCGTACCAGGTACCTGGCCTGCGTAAAAGCTGACTATAAATGGGGAGGCACGGGTCCTATTGGTACGCAATGAGGCATCGCGGAGAGTGGCGCCAGCGTAGACGACTAATAACAGCAGCGATCTCAACGCAGTGTTCCTGAGTAGTCCCCTCTGCGCTCTCCCCCCCTGACCCTCGCAACTCCTCCAGACGGGAGGGGGTGATAGGTGATAGGTCTGGCAGAACGAGTACGAGTACGAGTACATACGCTAGGAGGCAAGGGTTTGACACCTTGACTGACCGCTTGCGCATACTAAATATAGTATATTAATGCCACAATAGGCCTTGACGCGTCCTTATCTGTGTGAGTACGAGTACGAAGGCCTCGAGCTACGAGTATATCGTCAACAAACGAACCGAGCTCTCACTCACCGTGTACATCTTGGTGAGCATCGACTTCAGCCCGAACTGTCGGTACGCCTGAGCGTATTTCGCGACCACGGACACCACCATGGCTAATAGTAGGTTCTCGGCTGGCACCCTACTACTCAACGTTTGTTCCAGGCGCACGTACAGCAAAGAGGAGAAAGAGGGTAACACAGAGCGGGGATGCAATCCGTTAGAGTAGTGCCTACAACTCTTTACGAACTCCACTAAAAAAGAAAATGTCATGGACGACAGAACGACAGACAAAAATGTGTGTCATTTGGACGACCAGTCGGTGTGGCCGTGTGGATATCGTCACAGAAGGGAAGGGAAGCTGCAAACGTCCCCACCCACCTCTCCAGCTCAGCAGGAAGAACATAGGTAAGGAGCATACCCGTTGTCATAGTTCACGGGTGGTGGTGGACATTGGGCATCGCGCTTCCCGATAGCTGCTTGAGTGTGTTGCAGACTTTCAGGAAAAGATCTCCAAAGATCGCAGCACGAAGGCATCCGGGTACCACTCGTGACGGAAATGAAAGAACTATTTGATATTTATGTTCATATACAAACAGTCCTTATAATTAAGTCCGAAAAGGTATGTTTTGATATCCAACTGGTTCGGCCATTTCGCGTGCTGCACTACTCTGGAAACTCTCGCCAGCGGGTTCCAAGTAGATCCCGGTACGGCCAGTGCCTGCCGTTCGTGTATCCACACTCGGGCTGGTTCCGGTATCGACCCGACGCTAGACGTTCCGTAAGGTTCGAAGGCAGTTTGGATCCTATGGTACGTGGATCTGCAGCGTGATTTTGTTGAGTTCTGTCTGTATACCTTGCAACACGCAGTGTAGAACAACCCCCAGAGGACTTTTTCTCCGAAACAAGCGGGGCAGGCACAACGGCAACGGCACCTTGTGGGAAAGGTCTCGTCGAGATCTGTTCATATCATAGGTGCATCGCTCGGCCTTCAAGCCTTTTCCCCGTCGTCAAGAAACTCAACGTAGACATTCGTCCTTGGGGGTGTGCTGCCTGTTCGTACGTCGTACTCGTCTTAGTCTAATCTAGATGCATATATCTAGTAGGTGTATTCATTTTTTTACTCCCCTACCGGCGGCACTCCCCGCTTTGAGCCAGCTGGTATGATATGATATGTGTTGGGTTCTACCAAGGTATGGTGCATGGATCTACAGCGTGCTGTTAAGATCTGTCTGTACGTTGCACTCGTATCTATAGGCGTGTGCATTTTGTATGCCCCCCTACCGCCGGCAACGCCCGCTCTGAGCCAGCTTGTATCATACCGTACGTATATATCATACTCGTATAACAAGGAAGATAATACACCCCCCTCTGGGATGAATTTCAGACCCGAATTTTGCCAAAACCAGGGGATGAAGATAAGACATAACGAAATTGGCGGCTCTGGGAAGATCTCGTCGAGATCTCCCCATAGACGTATCGCCAGATTAAATACCAGGTAGGCGTTTGCAATCTCCCCGTTGTCGAGAAAAACAGACTCCAAAGCCGCCCGAGGAGGGGAGTGTGTTATCTTGCGTGTTACACGGTACGTTATACGTAAGATACGGAGGAGGTACAGCAGTACGCGACATGTGTTAATAATTTGGCAGTTCAGAATTTCAGGCTGAATTTTTTTGTAATTTAAGAATTTACAGCTGAGTATTTGTGCTCACAAGGACGCCACTCTAAATACTACCTGGTATACAACAGCCTTTAAGAGGCTGTGCTCAACGTTGACATCACAATAAGCCGCGAGCCTTAGCCAAAATAGGAGATTCTTAACTGCTGTCGCGTACTGTATAGGCAGTTGACCCAGGCCGGAAAACAATCGACCTGAAAATCGGCCCTAGCCGTTCTTTTTTAAGCCCCCCCTCTGGCAGGACCGTTCCGAATACACGATCCAATGACACGTGGTGCGTTTGAAAAAAATAGACAAACATCGCGAAGAGGTGGGTCTAAGTAAAACGTCTTTCCTTTAAAAAACTGGTGATTGTTCCGGAGGACTCCCGCTTGGCCTTGACAACCCCTTTGCCGCTTCAGAGGAGAAAAGTGTCGAAAAAATGTGACGATTACTGTACCGCCCACGCGAAAGAAGCCCGAACTCCCGGGAATCACGAAGTTATCTACTGTATCTAAATTGCAAGGAGCTGCTCGACACGCGCCGATCAGCACGGTGGTACTGGCACTGCTGTTGCAAGCGCTTGCTGGACGCTCGACAAGGTTAAGGCTACGCTCGTACTTTTTTCGGTTGCCACGATGCCATCATACAGTAGTACTCTACCGGTCCTCTGGGTGCGAATAGTACGACGCCGGGATACTGGCCCAGGCTAGATTACGTATTTGAGAAAGAGCGTGTTCTGTACTAGCTTTAGTATCACGACAACATTGCGGTTCAGGCGGGTTGCTCTGCCAGCCAGTCCCAGTGACACATTACTTCAAGATCGCATGCATGGTTGTGGTATAGGAAACGTGCAAGATGATGATGGATTGGTCTATCCCGTCAACAATATTCCGCGGGGTTATCAGCGAGGCAGGGTGCGGCGCCCCGCCCTGCCCCCGCTGCCCCGGCCTGTGCTTTTTTACAATTGTGATCTCTGCTTCATGTTGTCTTCGTGTTAATATAATCTATCCCATCAATGATCCGCGGAGTCGGAGAGGCTAGCCTTGGCGGACACACGCGGGCCTGTCAGCTAGGCGGAGCGCGGCCCCGCTCCCCGCTGCCCGCTCCCCGTCGCCACGCCCCTATACCAGCATCTTCGTCTTCACGAGTTGCAGGACGACCTTGAAAAGGCGACGAAGAAGTCAACACCCGCGGTGTGATCCATCCTGCCGAGATATTCGGCATAAAAAAGTGTTCAACTCAACCTTCGTCGTTTCGTGCGACAAGCTCGTCGCCCAGCGAACTTCTCCGGGTTATACCCCCGTCCTTCTCCAGCTAAATGCCGTTCCTGGCACAACTCGTATGGAGTGTTGGCGTGAGGGGATTTCTGGGTGCAATTCTACATGCGACTACTTTGAGACTTCAGGGAGAAGGGTATAACCCTTTCGTAAAGTCTCCCTAAAGTCTCTAAGTAGTTACAGGTGGAGTTACACCCAGAAATCCTCTCACGCCACTCCATACGAATTGTGCCAGGAACGGCATTTAGCTGGAGAAGGACGGGGTATAACCCGGAGAAGTTCGCTGGGCGACGAGCTTGTCGCACGAAACGACGAAGTTTGAGTTGAGCACATTTGTGCCGAATACCTCGGCAGGATGGATCACACGGCGGACGTTGACTTCTTCGTCGCCATGACAAGAGCATATTTTTCCAGGTCGTCCTGCAATTCGTGAGGGCAAGAGTGTTGGTGTACGGGCGCGGTGGCATGGAGCGGGGAGCAGGGCGTGGCGCAGCCCCACTCCGCGCCCCGCCAGCTGACAACCCCGTGTGTATATATAATACGTGCCAATGATGACTTCTCCGACTCAGTCGGTTATTGATGGGATAGGCTCACACGATTCCAACAAGAAGCGGAGTAGACCTGCCTGTCCTTCCCTGCCACCCCTGCACTGTTGGCTATTATGTCGTATATCATACGTGTATCGCAAGAAGACAAGCGGTACGAATGACGAGCGGATCTACCGGTACACCGCTCTCTGTTGACCATGTGTAAACCCATCCCATTAATAACTCATGGAGCCGGAGAAACCATCCTTGACATGTACACGCGGGGCTATCAGCTGTGCGGGGCGCGGGGGCGCGGAGCGGGGCGGGGCTACCCCCCACCCCGCTCCCCGCCTCCCCGCTCCGCCCCGGCCGGTACTGCTGGCAATTATGATGTGTACTGGTATCATAAAACGACTAGCGGCGCGAATGACAGGTAGACCAACTGCGCTTCGTGTTGGCTTCGTGTTAATCTATCCCAGCAATGATCCACGGGGCCGGAGAGGCCGTCTTTGGCACGAACACGCGGGGTTGTCAGCTGGGCCGGGCGCGGGGCGGGGCTGCGTCACGCCTTGCTCTGTGCTGTTTACAATTTTGACGTATATCGTAGCATACAAAGACTAGTGCCACGAACGTCAGGTGGATTTGCTCCGATTCCTGTTCACTTCGTTTGAATCTATCCCATCAATGATCCACGCAGTCGGAGAGGCCATCCTTGGCAGGCACACGTGGGGCTGCCAACTGGCGTGGGCACGGGGGGGTGTGGGATGGCGACCAAGAAATCAACATCCGCCCGTGCGATCCACGCTGCCGAGTATTCGGCTCCAATAATTGCTCAACTCAAAGTCCGTAGGTTCGTGCGACACGCTCATTCTCCAGCAGACTTCCCCGGGCTCGTACCCCGCTCTTCTCCAGCTAAACGATATGCCTGACATTAATTTGTGTGAGGTGTGGGCGTGGGGGGATGCCTGCGTGCAACTCCACATGCGATTACTCAGACATTTTCGGGAGACTTAAATGCCGAACGTCTCTGAGTACTCACAGGTTGAATTGCACCCGGGGTTCCCCCCACACCCACACCTCATACAAATTGTGTCAGGAGCACCGTTTAGCTGGAGAAGAACGGGGTACGAACCCAGGGAAGTTTTTGCTGGGCGACAAACTCGTTCCAGGAAACGACGAAGTATGGGAGTAGTAATTGATTTTGACGGATACTAGGCAGCATGGGTCGCGCGGTGGATGTTGACTTCTTGGCGGCCATGACAAGAGCAAATTTTTCTAGGTCGTCCGGCAGTTCGTTTGGACAAGAACGCTCGTATAAGGGCGGGGTGGAGCGGCCGGGAGCGGAGCGGGGGGTGGGGCATCCGTTTCCTATTGGCTTCGTGCAAATGCATCTCATCAAAACAATCCATGGGGTCGCAGAGGTAATCCTTGGCAGGCACGCGCGGGGCTGTCTGCCGGGCGGGGCGCAGGGCGGGGCGCGACCGTGCTAAATTCCTCCCTGCTATGGCGGCCAAGGATTCAATAGCCGCCGCCGCGCAATTCATCCAGCCGAGTTTTCGGCAAAAATAGATGCTCAACTCAAAATTCGTCGTCTCGTGCAACAAGCTCGTCACCTAGGAATCTCCTCCGGGTTTGTACCCCGTTCTTCTCCAGCTAAACGCTTTTCCTGGCATAATTCGTATGGGGTGTGGGCGTGGGGGGATTCCTGGGTGCAACTCTACACGCGACTACTCAGAGACTTCCCGGAGACTTTAATACCGAAAGTATCTGAGTAACCGCAAGTCGAATTGCACCCGGGAATCCCGCAACGCCTACACTTAATACGAATTATGTAAGGAACGGCATTTGGCTGAAGAAGAACGGGGTACAAGTCCGAGGGAGTTTGCTGGGCGACGATCTTGTCGCAGGAAACGACGAAGTTATAGTTGGGAATTTCTTTGTGCCGAATGCTCGGCAGGATGGACCGGGCGGCGTACGCTGATAACTTCGCCGCCATGACAAGATAAAATATGTCACGTCCGTCCTGCGATTCATGAGGACAATAATGTTAGTATAAGGGCCGGGCGGCCGGGAGCATGGCGCGGGGCGGGGCATCCAGTTCCTGTTGGCTTCGTATGAATCTACCTTCATCTATAATCCATGTAGTCAGAGAGGCTAACCTTGGCAGGCACACGCGGGGTTGTCAGCTGGGCGGGGCGCGCGGCGGGGCGCGACCTTGACAAGTCCCCTCCTGTCATGGCGGCCAAGAAGTCAACACCTGCTGCGCGATTCATCTTGCCGAGTATTCCGCACAAAGAAGTGCTCAGCCCTAACTTCGTGGTATCGTTAGACAAGCTCGTCGCCTAGCAAACTTCCCTGGGTCTGTACCGCGTTCTTCTCCAGCTAAACACCGTGCCTGGCATAATCTGGATGAGGTGTGGGCGTGGGGGATTCCTGGATGGAACCCTACATGCGACTACTCAGAGACTTTCGAGAGAGTTAAATACCGAACGTCTCTGAGTAATCGCACGTAGAGTTGCAGCCTGGAATTCCCTCCACGTCCACACCTCATACGAATTATGCCAGGAACGTTGCGTAGCTGGAGAAGAACGGGGTGCAAACCCCGGGAAGTCTGTTCTGCGACGAGCTTGCCGCAAGAAACGATGAAGATTTTTGAGTTTATTGTTATTATTCTGTTTCCCATCCGACAATGTATAGCGCTTGTTTCAATCATACCATACACCCAAAATAGCGTTTATCGTGTATTTGTACCGAATAACTGCAGGATGAGTCGTACGGCGGATGTTGACCGGTTTGCGGCCATCACAGACGCGAATTTTCAAGGTCATCCTGTAATTCGTGAGGAAAATATAAATTATTTTAAGGGCGGGGCGGCGGGAACCCCCCCCCATCTTGTCCCGCACCCCGCCCAGCTGACAACCCCGCATGTGCGTTGTAAATTTTGCCTCTCCAACTCCGCGGACTATTGGTGGGACATACTCGCACAAACCCAACAGGAAGCGGAGTAGATCCGCGTGCCATTTGTGTCACTGGTTTTCTTATCATGCTCGAAGAAGTATACATCAGCTTTGTAAGCAGTACAGGACGGGGTAGCGGAGGAGGGGGGGAGACGGGGGGAGCAGCCCCGCCCGTCGCCTCGCCTAGCTGACAGTCCCACGTGTAAACCACATGCCACGGATGGCCTTTCCGACTCCGTGGATCATTGGTGGGATAGATACCGTCGTTTTGCACCCGAGAACATGCTTTACACCGGTAGCATTCAGGGGAGAAGCGAGTCACCAAGTTATATATCCTACACGAGGATTGTACTGGCAGAAAACGCGCAATAGCGTATCACGCAGACGCAGCTTGCGAAGCTGGGTATATCGACCTGCGGTCGTCATACAGTTGCAAGCGGGAAACCTACTGTAAGCCTAATGCAGAGTCGGGAAAAGTCACAGCTAACGACGCGGACGACGTAGTGTTGAGCATTTTCTTTTTTGAAGTGTCGACACAACACAACAAAAAATACGTCTGCTGTGAGATCGAGGGTTTTTGTCGAAGCCATATTTGCAAGCTGCGTGTATTCCTTCGACCACGCGTGCCACGGGTCAATGATATCATGATATCCCTGAGCCTACGATATGGAATACTCCGGTGGTACAGAGTGGTGTAACCACCTCACGACTACCCCGGTACAAGCCAATTTAGGTGGTCCTATCTCCTCTCGTATGATCTTATCTTTTACTACTTCAAAACAACATCCCATGCTAATTTCGAGTAGTTTTTTTTCGTGACACGCCGATTTACCTGAATGCTATATAAGTTCGTGAGCACCGGTTCAAGGACATCGGGAGTGAGCCGCCTACTCCATGCAAAGATGGCAGGAGTCTGCGTCTTGACTGGCCTCCGCCAACGCTCCCCCAGCGCCACTACCGAGAGCTTCAGCTGCCTCTAGATCTCTTCTATCATTGATTGGAGGGAGCTCACTCCCGATGTCACCGAGACTTTAACCAAGAACTGTTCAATAGCAACGCATAATGTGCTCAATGGGAAGATACAATAGGAGACCCAGGTCCAGGGTCGGAGTGGCGCCACTCTTGGGAACACGCCTGTTTTGTCGTATCGCATGACATCTGCTACTGTTGCATAGGCATGCGTGCTACGATAGAGGTAGCACTTTATGGCTTTTTTGTTTTCTGAATGACGGGGCTCCTTACCCCAAAATCGTCCGAATGTCATTTTAGTTTTGAAATATGCTTTTTGTTGTGTACCTAAACCATGGATTTTTTCATCGGGTTGCCCTTTTAATTCACTCAAAATCAGATTTTGGGTGAGGCACTAATAGTACAAAGCTCCTCAGGTGAAGAAAGCCTCAGAAAAACAAACGGTGCCCCCTTAAGATACCGTAGAATGTTTCTGAGCTCATCCCCGATGTCCCCGAGTTTTTAAACAAGACCTATCCAACGGCAACACACATCGTGCCCAACGAGAAGATACCACGAGAGACCCGGATAACACGAGGCTGAGTATCTCTTCATTCTGAGCGAACCATAGTCGGAGAAGTTTCCGAGACCGGAGCGCGCCGTATCGATGGATCCACAAGGAGGAACATGCATTCCACGCCGGGACATTAAATACAACGCGTGTTACAAAGGCGACGCAGCACTCAGAACCGGGTAAGTCGAGTGCTGCCTCACCTTTGTAGGATGCCTTGCGTTGAGTTTCCCCACATGGAATACACTTTTTTCTTGCTGACCCACCGTTACCGCGCACTCTGGTGTCGGATTTCCTCCGGCTGTTGTTCGCTCTTTTCTCCGCGTGGAAAATAAAGAGACACTCGACCTCACCCCATCTCGTTTTCCCGTTGTATTTTCTCGTTGGGTGCGTTATACAATGCCGTTGGGTAATTCTTGAGTTCCGGGACATTCGGAAGTGAGCCCCATGCCCCGGGCGACGATAGCAGAGGCCTGCCTCTTGGCCGGCCTCCGCCAACGTTCCCCCAGCGCCCCTATCGGTAGCTTCAGCTGCCTCAAGACCTCTGCGCTATCGTTGCATGGGGCATAGGGCGCACTCCCGACGTTCCCGAGCCTTCAGTTAAGAACACTAGAACGACATTGCACACCGTTCCCAACGAAGAAGATATAATGGGCGACCCGGATAAGACGAGGTCAAGTTTCAGACTTTTGGATACACGCCTGTTTTGCCGTATCGCAGGACCTCTGCTATCGTTGCATGGGGCTCATTCCCGATGTCCCCGATCCTTCGTTTAGGAACTATCCAGCGGCATTGCGCAACGTGCCCTATGAGAAGATACAATGGCAGACCCGGATAACACAAAGTCGAGTGTCTCTTCATGTTGGCGACTGAGAGCACAACAGACGGAAGAGTGCCGAGACCAGTAAGCGCAACAACGGTGGGTCAGCGAGAAGGAACGTGCATCCTATGTGAATAATTTGTTACCGGGCATCTTACAAAGGCCGAGCAGTACACCAACATACACAGCTTAACGAAAAAACTGGCTTTCAATATTGGTGTTCTGGGCCCCTAAAGGATCGTGTCGTCTACCCCGTTTGTACGAAACAATACTATATTGTAGTATAGATATTGAAACAGTATTTTTCAGTGTTTTGTCAGTGTCGGGTCAAAATGCGGCAAGACCGACACTAAACACCTACCTGGTAGGTTTTCATTTTCTGCAGTATGGTGCGGTTTTGTACAAACAGGGTGGATGGACCACGTCGCCTTATGGGGACCCACGGGACCGACGCTGATTTTTTTGTTTGCCGTTAGGCTATGCTGTACCGTCTCACCTTCGAAAACATGCCTTGTGCATTTAACTCCCCACGCGGAAAGCACGTTCTTCCTTGCTGACCCACCGTTACCGCGCACTCTGGCCTTGGGAAATCATGAAGAGACACCCGACCTCATCGTACCCGGGTCCTCCATAGTACGTTATCGTTGGGTACGTTGTGCGATGCCGTTGGGTAGTTCTTAGGCACTGATTCAAGGATATCGAGTGTGAGCCCCCACGCGTGCTACTTTCGACTAGGTATTAGCATAACACTTGCTAAGTTTTTTTCTTTCTGAGTGGCGGGGCTCCTTTACCCCAAACCGTCGGAATATCACTATTATTTTGCAATTGTTTGTTTTGCGTTATTGTTTTGCAATATGTGTTTTTTGTTCACATAGGCCATCGGTTTTGTTTATGGGGTCGCACTTTTAATTTTCTCAACAATCTATCAGATTTTTGGGTGAGGTATAGAGTAATATAATATTCCTCAAGCGAGGAGGCTCATAAACAAAAAATGGTGCCCCCTTAACCCCTTTACAACTGGAAACCCTTTTTGGGGACAAAATTACTTGATAATAGTATAGGG